>JAXGGA010003471.1:0-102050 GCA_038373865.1 Uloborus plumipes | reverse complement strand
AGAATTCAAATGAACGGTAATGTGGCCCAAGTTTTTCAAACCCATTTCAGTCACTACAAAAGTAGTTTTTATAGTATTAAAAATAAAATAAATCATTTCTAAAAATAATTACGTATTTTTAAAAATTACAGATTTTTTTCTTTTTTTTTGAACTTTAGAGCTCTTGCGCGTATAGAAAAGTAATTAATTATTTTTTTTTAAATTATTTTTTCCGTTAATAGGATGCCCATGCGCAAGTTTTCCGCACTATTAGAAATTTAAAAAAGTATTTTTTTCACTTTTTTTCTAAACTTCAGAACCCTTGCGCGATTACAAAAGTAATTAGTTATTGTTTTTATAATTTTTCCCGTTATTAGGATGCCCATTAGGGTGGAACGAAAAACAAAAATTTTGGAATTTTATTTTGTAATACCCGGCAAAAGCTGTGCATGCGTAAGTACAAAACACATGTAAAATATTATCAAGTTTGTACAACTCCTTTAGGGTCCTACCAGGGCTTGAATTTCTCTAAAAATATGAAAAATTGTCAATTTTCAAAATTTTTTTAGATAATATAAATAATCACATTTTTTGTTCTATAACCATTAAAATGCTTCCTTTTAACACTCTTTTCATGCATCTTCAAAATTATTTACATTCTATTCAGTATTAAGTTCGTACATAAACCGTAAAGTTCCGTGAAATAAACCAAAAATTGACTTTTTTTTTACCATTTTTTGCACATAGCAACGATTCTCCTTTTATAATCCTATTTTTCAATTAGATTCCATTTTTTGCAATGAATGGGCAAAATGCAGCTTTTAATTGTAAATTCAATTATATTTCGTTATATTAACCGCCCAGAACGCACCACAAGGAGGTAGCTGCATTTCGGGTGTCATTCTGCATTTTCCATCCACCCTACCTCGTTGTTTACATATTTTCTACACATTTATACGGATGCAATTTCTTTCTGATATTAACCAGGTTTCTCCTTTTGAATCAAAGTTTGAAGTTAGACTTATGACTCAGTTTTGGCATTAATGATTGCGAGCCATAAAGTTTTTCATTTAAATTAATATCTAGTATTTTCCTTCAATAGTAGTCTACCATCTCACTAATCAGTTTTAAACCCTTAAAACAGTCGGAGTGTAGAAGAGGTATACTTAATGAATCACTGATAAAGTGCAACTTGTTTTTGAAAAGTTAACTTATTAACGTTGCAAGAACTCGGAGGAAGATATCGAAGCTTTAAAAACGGATTTAAAAAACGAGTAAAAGTACTTGGACATTGTCAATGTAATACAGAAAGAAAAAAATGACCCTGATCTCACTACCAAAAATCGGAGACTTTTCAGTCATTAGCTTTCGTTAATTCAAGCTAACAGAGTTATGAATCTGTTGATTTTCAAGATGAATTTCTAATGAGATGAAGATACTCGTCAGTTATATCTTTAAATAATATGGGCGATTCTCTGTAAAATGGTAATTGGTTGTCCGGACCAAGTATTTTAAAAATAATAAAGTGTAATTAAGTAATTATCGCTCTTAATACAAGAAAAGCATTAATACTTTGTGGGCCAATTGTATTTGGAGCAATAACAATTTAATTTTTTTTTCTAGAAATTATCTAAGCACCAAAAACACAGTCCCCTGGCTGTCCCAATCCCATAGTCTAACTGTTAAGAATAGTATTTCAAAAAACCTATTAACACTACATAAATTTGGCAATTAATATCTAAAAATAGAATAATGAAGCTATATTTTTCTTATGAAATAAAGTATAATTACGTATTTCTAAAACTTAAAATTGTCATGTAAATTCTGTCCAGAGTTTTTTCGAACAGTCCCCTGCAACAAATTCAAAGCTGTAATACGAATAATCTATAACTTTTGCAAATTCTTTTTGGCATGAAGTTTAAAGTAATCAGTGTGAATTTGACGAAATCGCCGTGAACGGTGTTGAAACGCCACTTTGTTTAGTTCGAGAGCCACATTTGTGCTGAAAGTATGCATCGTGATCGTTGCGAAAACAGTCCTCTGGGAAGTGATTTTATTAATGGCAATTAGTTTAAATATGAAACATATTAGTTATTATGTCCACGATTTCTGCCTAAATTTATAGGTAGTCTTGAAACTAATTATGTTCCAATAGCTTTGCAGATATTACGCTACAAAGGGCAAAAATACAGCTACCTAGCACAGTCCCCTGCCTAGTTATACTAGGCAGGGGAGTAACCCCCTATCATGATTTATCAGAAAAACATAAACTTCAATTGGCCCTCTTTCAAACCAAAGTAATAGATTCATTTTCTGAGCAATAGTATTATAATTATACGAACATTTCAAAAAACCATGAGAACCATGATTTCGAGTGAAAAATGACGAGTTTACAGAGAATCGCCCATATAATGATTTCAGAAATTAGAAATTATATTTAAAAAAAAAAAAAAGAAAATTTCCGTGAATCATGGAATTGTATGTATAATGCAAGTTACGTAATCTATAATTCATTTAATTGATGATCTTCTCTTCTTCGTGGGTCCGCTGAATCGAAGAAATGCCTGCTTTGTTAATTTTGAGAACTTGTAATTGGCCATGTCAAAGGACGATAGTCAAACTAAAGGAGTTGGGTTACGGAAAGGCATACAACATCAGAAAACACTTTGATAACTAAATGAGAACTTTTATGACCAATGTTAAGTTTTGAAAGTTCAAACTATGAGATTTTTTTAATTGACATCATTAATGGGAGGAAAGTAAACACGCGTTGAACAGTCAATTTATTCTTATAGTTTTAAACTTTTATAGAATGTGTAATTTTTAATATGATTACAGCTCCATGGAAATTGTCTTTCTTTTTTTTTTTAATTTCTAATTTCTTGAACTACACGAAAGCGTATTTTTTAATGAGTATCTTTATCTCATGAGAAACTCAACTTGAAATCAACAGCTTCATAACTCTGTTAGCTCGAATTAATGAAAACTAATGACTGAAAGCTCTCCATTTTTTGATAGTAAGATCAGGGTCACTTTTTTCTTTCTATATTACATTGACAATGTCAATCAAGTACTTTTATCCGTTTTTAAAGCTTTGGTATCTTACCACCGAGTTCTTGCAACGTTAATAAGACAACTTTTCAAAAACAAGTTGTACTTTATCAGTGATTCAATAAGTATACCTCTTCTACACTCCGACTGTTTTAAGGGTTCAAAACTGGTTACTGGAACGACAGATTGCTATTGAAGGAAGAGACAAGATATGAATTTAAATGAAAAACTTTATGCTTAGAATCGTCTATGTAAAAACTGAGTCATGAGTCAAACTTTAAACTTTGATTCAAAAGGAGAAACCTGTTAAACATCAGATAGTAACTGCATCCGTATAAATGTGTTGAAAATATGTAAACAGCGTGGCTGGGTGGAAGGGAAAGGCAGAATGACACCCGAAATACAGCTACCTCCTTGTGGTGCGTTCTGGGCTGTTAATGTAACGAACTATAATTGCATTTACAAGTAAAAGCTGCATTTTGCCCATTAATTGCAAAACAAATAGAATCTGGATTACAAAAGAAGAATTGTTGCTATGTGCAAAAAAATGGTAAAAAAGTCAATTTTTGGTTAATTTCACGGAACTTTACGGTTTGTGTACGAACTTAATACTGAATAGAATGTAAATAATTTTGAAGATGCATGAAAAGAGTGTTAAAAGGAAGCATTTTAATGGTTATAGAACAAAAATGGTGATTATTTATATTTTCTAAAAAAATTTTGAAAATTGACACTTTTTCGTATTTTTAGAGAAATTCAAAACCTGGTAGGACCCTAAAGGAGTTGTTCAAATTTGATAATATTTTACATGTGTTTTGTACTTACGCATGCACAGCTTTTGCCGGGTATTACAGAATAAAATTCCAAAATTTTTATTTCTCGCTCCACCCTAATGCCCATAGGCAAGTTTTCCGTGCTATTAGAAATTTATCAGAAAAAAAAAGCTTTTTTCGACCCACCCTAATGTGCATATTCCTTTAAAACAAGAATCTTATACTTGTTCAAAAGAGCTATGTATTTAATGCTACTGAAAATAGTAATAACGCCAATGAAACTATTATTTTCAAAATTTCCTGGGCTGTCCATTTTTGAAAATCTTTTTCATATCTGACTGCTTAATGTGTCATGCATATTTTCGAAAAAGGGAATGTAGCGCTAAGTGAAATGGTAAACTATCTTCACAGTTTGCCGCGCCACCTACCTAGTAATAGTTTACCAAAGTTCCTACACATTTAGTTGACTCCTGTCAAAAAATAAATAGCTCCAAATATAAACGAAGAAATTACACAAGACATTTTTAAAACGCGATACTTTTGTTGCAATATTTGTGGTTTTAAAAATAATTCCTGGTTTTGCAAAATGATAAATTTTTGTAATTGTCATTTTAAATATTAACTGAGATCTACTGATGTCTTGTACTGTCCATATTTAGTTTATAATAGGCATGCATTGATTTTAAATGTTCAATGTTATTTGTTTATGCGGGGCAAAGTGGTTGGGAAGTGAACTAGTTCATTTCGTTTGCTTATGCATTCATTCAATAAATCACGTACGTATTTCTTCATTCATTCATACATTCTTTTACTTATAAATTCACCTATTTTGTTGTTCATTTTCTGTTTTATTCTCTCTTTTTTTTTCTTTTATTAATCAATTCACTTATTTCGTTTATTTACGCATTCATTTGATGAAAATTACTGTAACTCATCAAATATACAATATGTCATTATATTTTTTTTATTCTGCCCCACGGTTTAATGAGACAAAATATTTCCACTTCCTTTTTTTTTTTTTTTTTTTTGAAGGTGCAATATAACTAAAAAAAAAGCGAAAACTAACATTTTAACGATACCTGTATTCCAAAATACATTATTCTTTTTTTATATACACTGATTTTCAGAACATATTTCCAATTTGTTCATTTTTAAAAAAGGTATGTTATTTTAACTTTTTTACTTTACCCCACATTCTCTTACATGTTTTTCATTCAATTTTTAAACAGTAGTACAACAATTAGAGTTTACTGTATTGGTAACAAAGTATTTTTTTTAAATCACAATCTTCCAGCTTTAAGAGTATACCGACTTTGCAAAACTTATGCTGAGATTAAATACAATAATTTAAGTTTTTCTAATGTTTAAAAAGTATTGTTCCTCTTGAGAAAATTTCCTTCTTTAATAATTAAAATACTAAAATTTGAACATATTAGTATTTTTTCCCCTTTTTGCAGTCATCACAACCTGTAGCAGCTCCACATAACTAGTGTTCATAATTAAATTGCTATTGAAAAACGTAATTTTAATTTTTACCTCAGATTTTTGATGTAATTCCTTGCTCTTGCAGTTTCAGGTGAATGGCAACACGGTCCAACTTTTAAATGAATTTTGAGTACGTTGAAGTAGTTAGTAAAAATGCATTATGATTTTTATTTTGAAAACTTGTCAAGCAGCTTTCATGTAAAAATTTGATAACTTGTGGAGCGATATAATAGCTATAGTTAATTAAATATAAAGCTTCTACCGCTAGTTACAACTAAAGTATTAAACTGGCAACTAAAGAGTTCTAGCACTAAGCACATGAGACATGAACATAAATTCCTAAAATATATTTGGCTAAGTGGTGTACATTTGGATACGTGGAGATGTAAAAATTATATTATTTGGTAGCATTTATTTAAACAACTTCAACTAAAAGAAATTTGACATTTTTTTTATTTCTCCGAACCTAGTGCTTATTAATTCATTTTTTCTTTTCCATTCCTTAACGCTCATTTTGACACTTGTTGCTGTTAACTTTAAAGCATAGCGAAGTGTTCTTATTGAGAAACAACTCCATGTGCATCGTATTGCAGTTAAGTTTTAATCAGTTATTGTACTTTTTACACGCATTTTGAATTGTCTAAATTTGCCCTACCGAGAAATTTTTGGACATTTTAAGAGCAAGCTAAATTCATATTTTTAAATTTTTCTATGACGGATCTAAAATTAAAATATATAATAAGGTAGGCTAATGCTAAATAAATATTGAACGAAATTTTGACATGAATTTATTATTGTTGTGTGTTTCTCCATTTTATCAGATATCAGTGTGTTACTTAAATTAAAATTATGTGTTCTAAAACTGTGGTTATACCAAAGTGAAAGACAAAACATTAATTGAGTATGACTCATATTAAAACAAGATAACATAGGAATAAAATCAAATTAAAAAAAAAATGCGATTGCATTTTGTTCGAAGAAAAAAATGTATTATCTTTGGTGATAAATATACCAACTGTAATATGAATTAATTTTTTATTACAAGTAAAAAAATGTAAAAAAGACAGGAAATTCGTAGTTCTTTTATGAATATAATCTAGATAATGCCCTCTATGTACACGTCGAGTAGTGAATTATTACATCTTTTGCCGCTAATTGAAGCAGTGTAAAGACGAGTAAAAAACAATGTACTCCAACGAGGTATCGCCCTTACTTGAAAGGGATTAACAGCAGGGCGAAGAGGCTTGTGAAAGCTGAGGTGCTCTAGATTATCCCATCTTCTAACTCCAACTAAGCGTAATTCATTTCTGTAATTTCCTGAGAGAACTAATTTGCGTTCCCTAATTCCAGTTCTCTTCTGGAATTCAGTCAATGTAGTGTGATTTAATTTAGACAGAAAGTGATTTAATTTTATGCGTAATATATATTGTAATTTATAAGTCAGTAAAAAATATGTCCTAATTATAATGAATGGGGATGCAGTGTAAAGATCTTGCCTAATGCAATAGCTTTTTTTTTTTGTTCTTCTGTGCTCCTGTCTATAAAAAAAGTATTAAATGTAACAGTGAGTCTTGATGACTGCCTGTACATCGTACAGTTTCCTCAATATTTTACGTACATATGTCAGCTGATGAGGGTGCAATTTTTCTTTTTAGAGCATAATTTAT
This sequence comes from Uloborus plumipes, assembly GCA_038373865.1. NCBI lineage: Eukaryota > Metazoa > Arthropoda > Arachnida > Araneae > Uloboridae > Uloborus > Uloborus plumipes. The sequence goes on along the minus strand of JAXGGA010003471.1, from coordinate 95,095 downwards.
AGATGTGCAGCCAAAAACGTAGTCTCATGTCAGCTGCGCATCTGGGTAGTTATCGCAACTTAGGTAGACTCTTCTGCCTGATTTTTGCGGTTATTCTATTTGTGTTCGTATTACAAAGCTGTTGTTTAAATGGAATTGATTTTTCTCTTAATCTAAATTTAATTGTTGTATTAGCATTTTGCATTAGCAATGTAAGAGCAACAGTGGACTTTTTGCTTCAGTTTTGGAAAAAAATAAATGTTACATGCTAACACTTTCAATCTTTAAGATATGTGGGACACTAATGGTTTGTTACAATATATAGTTTAATAAATTTATTTTTGGTTTAACAGGATAATGCATGTCATCAGAATAAGAGCTCTACAAATTAACTAAAAAAATATGTGCTATTTTAAAGCAGTTCAGTCAAAATTATTTTTACTTGTTAATAGTTAGACAGTGCAGTCGAACTCTCGCACATAATGAGCACGGTAGTTCGGAAGTTTCGCAATATTTGCTCGTTTGGATAAGTGAAAAATGCGAGTCCATGTGAACAAATAAGTTAGAAAATAGTAAACATTCATATGTACTAGCTTCGCTTGTTTCTTATTTCTGTGCATCCCCAAATTATTGTTTCATTCCAGTGTATGTGCATTTCACTTATATATTTACTTATGTACTTTTAGAACTATATTTTTAAATACTCATAGCCTAACAAACATCGTCGTTTCTACTCCTTGCTTCAAACGAAATACTAAAGTATTTCTACTCATCAATAATCATAGAGTTTGTTGAGCGTGGCTACTTTATATTCTTCCACTTTTTGGTTATCATAGTTGCCTAACCTATTATTTTTACTTACTTAGGCTGGAATTTCAGCTGCAATATTCCCAGTACTAAGTATCTCAGAATTGGCAACATTGGCGGCAGCAAATGTATAACTTCCAAATACTTATCTATACAACAGCAAAAAGGATTAAATTAATAATCCTAGGGAAAGAAGATGAGCTAAAAGTTAATAAAAGCTTAGTAAATCACCAAATTTTCTTCGTTTTATGCCGGGTTTTCTAGTTAAAAGATAGCTCTACTCCCTCATAATTTTTAATGAACTAACCGTGTATTTTTGAGCTCCTTCTTCAACCGGTTCCTGTAGAATTAGAGTTCGTTATATACGAGTTTAAATGTTGAATAAATTAAGATGGCTGAAACAAAGTTATGCACCAATGGATTTCAAACTAATGTTAATTTCTGTGGGGAAACACTTGGATTTTTTCCTCTGTCCTGTAATCAAAAGGAAAGAACTGGTTAATGTTAACTTCTTTGGACAAACACGTGGGTTTTTTTCCCTCTATTCTGTAATTAAAAGGAAATAACTATTTTTACTACTAAATGACTCACTTGTAGACTATCCAGCAACGCTTTCATTTAGTATATAATGTTCACTATTACTTTGACTCACGGGTGCATTTATTTTTAAGAAATGTTTTAGTAAGTAACAGCATTTGTTAGACGTCTGCCTCAGTTTCAAAAGCCACTGAAAAGTGGTATCACATATTTCAGTTTTATGAAAACATTTCGTTTTTACCTGTGTAATCGGGTTGCAAAATAGTATCAGTTTTACACGACATAAACGTGCGATACCATACGGATTTTCGATAATGAGAAATCGACAAACATCGCAATTGACATTTGTATTCCTAATCCTCATTTGTCAAACATACATTACTGAAAACAAATTCAATAAAGCAATTTAGAATGATTTCAGCGATGCAAAGCATTAAATGTTTTTATTTCATTTGGTTCTGTCTTTAAAAAATAATTGAAAGAAAAAGATACATATAATTATATAATGTTCTTATCCAAACTGTGCACAGGTTGCTAATTTCTTATGTAAGTGAATTGCTTGCACACTACAAAGTTTTCTATAAAACATCGCTCAGATAAGCATAATTTTCGGTATGTCCTTAAAATAATATATCTTAAAAATAATTCTTAAATTACAATGGACTATAACAAATACAGAACATGAGTTAGGTTTTTGAAAAATAATAGTAAATCGCAAAAACATATTCGCTGCATTTATTTAAAGTATTTGAAGCTCACTCTCACTCAGTGTAGTTTGTATCCAAGTTAGTAAACAACTACACTTTGCACCCATCTATCCAAACGGAACATCACAGTTGCAGCAAATATTATGCACGAATTTTCAATCGAGTTCATATGACAATATTTCGCGACCAATCTTTCTCCCTTTAGTTTCACCAGCTTAACTGTGGGGAGTATTACCTCTGGGAAAATAAGAGGAAGGTAAATCCTGATGCAAACGCAAACTGAGCGTAACCCAGCCCTGTAATTTCCTACCCAAACTAATTTCCTTCACGTTAACCCAATGCTTCCGCGAAATTCTCCCTCCACACAGTAAGATTAAGTGTGGATATGATAAACGCATTGCACCACGAACACGAGTTTCTGTTAAACCGTCTGTAATAATCATTTCCGAAGCCACGCACCATAAATGGTTTCACTTTAAATTTCAAAGTTATAAATTTTAAAGCTAAGTGTTGTGTCATATTGCATACTAACAAGGTTGTTTTCCTCCGTAAATTATGATTGCGGTGCTGATGGGTATCTGATGTATTCTTTGGTTTGAGACTTCAGACTCATAACGGGGTTAGAATATTGTTGTGAAATCTATTAATTTTTCACATGTAATAAATTAATAAAAGATGTGATAATTAGAAGATAGCTTTTAAAAATAATTAAAAAGAAAATAACATACATATATGTTTAAAAAATGCTAAATAAAGATAGCTACACAGAAAGATAAACATTTTAAAGTAAACAGATACAGTGGACTGCAAAATATGAACTGCTGTTTTTGCAGTGTAATATTTGCAGTCGAGGTTCCAGTTCAAAACTGTAAAACGCACAGTAATAAACTGTAAAACGCACAGTAATAAACTGTAAAACGCACAGTAATAAACTGTAAAACGCACAGTAATAAACTGAAAAACTAGCAATTTACAGTTTATTACTGTTAAGTTAGGATATTTACAGTTCATTGCCACGAAATTTAGTTGCATTATGCTGTAAAAGCAACAGTATAATACTGGCAGCAAATGTTTCGGTTTAAAACTGTAAAATAAACGGTAATAAGCTGTAAAATTAGCAATTTTACAGTTTAGTACTGTACATTTTACAGTTTAGTACTGTACATTTTACAGTTTAGTGCTGTACATTTTAGTTTAGTACTGTACATTTTACAGTTCAATACTGTAAAACTAGCAACTTTTACATCTTATTGCTATAAAATTAGTTTAAAAAAAAAACATTCATTTTTTACAGTATGACTAATAGTAAAATATTGAGGAGAACAATTAATTTCAGCAGCCACAAAAGGTGGCGTAATTAATAGCATATACAGTAGAACCCCGTTGTTACGTTTGCACCGGTAATAAAAACAAACGTAACAACCTATAAAACGTAAAATAGAGGTCATAGTTACTAATCAAATCCTATTGGTTGAAAATTGACTCATATCAAATGAACTAGTTTTAAAATATGTTATCTTAATTTGCTTTTCGTTTTTAGATACAATTTAATATATAACACCCGCTAAACTGGCAATTTTTTGCGAATTTTCTTCTTAGCATTCACAAAATAAATAAATAAATAAATAAATAAATAAATAAAAATGTAGAGTTTGTATGATGAAAATCGCTTGGTCAGCTGTGGGAACACATTAAATTATTCACTGTTTGATTTTATTGTTACATTATTATAGTCGGAAGCGGTTACGAAATCTGCTATTGAGATAATTCGTGATGTCACATCAAAACGATTCACACGACATTGACATCTGAGAGAATTTTAAGAAGAGTGTCAGCAGCTTCCGCCTTTCGCTGTTTTAAAGGAAGATCAGATTGGACGATTGGAGGAAGCCTCTCTAACTTAGGACCTCAGGACAGAACAAAGATAATGCCAGAATTGCCTTAAACAGCTAAAAAAACTAATTATCTTGGAGGGATAAAGTTTTTAAAGTCTCTGTTACATAAAAAATGCCTTTGATCTGTTTGTCGAGAAACGTATTAATCGTACTTTTTGAACGAAAAAAAAATCGGAATATTTTAATATTATCAGTATAGCCTTTTCAGGGAACAGAATAAAATGCCGTCAGAAGCGACGTAACGAACGAAACGGACAATGTAAAATCGAGGTTCTACTGTATATATTATTTTCAAATATTTTTATCGATATAATAATAAAACAAAACAAGCCGATCCGTTTCATTTTCTTTTGCAATTATATGTGCTTGTCTATTGAAAATAATTTTATTGAGGTTAAACTTTTAAAGGTATAATATAGTAAAGTATAAATAGTTTGTTACTGTAAAAGTAGCAAATTTTACAATTCATAACTGTAAAATTATCAATTTTACAGTTTATTACCAAAAACTTAGCTGTACTATACTGTGAAAACAGCAGTGTAATACTGGCAGCAGAGGTTCCAATTTAAAACTGTAAAATGCACAGTAATAAACTGCGAAACTAGCAATTTTACAGTTTATTACTGTAATCTAGCAATTTTAGAGCTTACAGCTGTACAATTAGCTATTTTTTCCAGTTTATTACCGTAAAATTAGCTGTATTATACTGCAAAAACAGCATTTATTTTTTACAGCATATGTACTTCGGATTAAGGGGTCTAGTACCCTTTAAGAATTCAAAAAATTGATTTTTTGTATTTAACTTATTTTGGAACTTTGAAATAATGGGAATATTTTAAGACAAACCCCGTAATAAAATTCCCAGTAGAACGGAAGATATGAGGAAAACAGCAGAAACCGAATTTTGCAAATCGCATTTGTTTACCATTATGATAGATGTTTAAAACCGACATTTGAAGTTGATTTTCTCGAAACTACATTTTTACTCGTTGCGCGCAGCATTTCTCGGAAACGGATAATCTCAAGTGCACGAAACTTTATACAAGTACTCATGTACTAATTATGCTTAATTTAATGAACCAAAATTTTTCTTGTGTTGAAACTTTTCAAATTGTAACAATAAAAAGTTCTTAAAAATGCATCAAAATTTGAATTTTTAATCTAAAAATTTTATTTTGTGGGTAAGGAATATTTCATCAATCTAATTCTTCGTCATTTTAAACATTCATTATTTTTCTACTCTAGAAAAAAAAATTAAGTGGATATCTTGTTTTACAAAAGAGTAATGCTGCACGCAGTATGTTTTAAATTATCGGCAAACAAAAAGTTTCACTTTATTAAAATAATTGCGTAAAAACTTCAAAAACACCCATAACTTACATTTTGGAATCAAAAAGATTAATAGAGTTGAATTCATATTAGTTTAAAATTTCATGAAATTAAAACTAATAGATCTTGAAACAAGTCACTTTTAAGTTTACCAATTTTTCGTCATATTTTCTTCACCGAAAGGGTACTAGACCCCTTAAAAAAAAATTACTCACACGTTACTGCAAATGTCCGAAATCTGGTGAATGTCGGCAGTAACTAGTGAACATCAACATGCAAATCACATGCCTAAGACATCCGCGAAAAAACGAATATTTCCGCTGAAAAATAGGTTGTCACATTCTCCAATTTTAACTTCTTACGGTAACGTTTTTTTAATGTCTAAAGAAGATTTTAAAAACTTGTAAAGTGTACTTCGAAAATATCTTGAACACGTATTTAACAGCAGTTTAGAAATAGTTTAGAAAAAAAAACTGGGGGAAGTAACTAATTAAAATAGTATTTTAATAGTTTAAATGTTGGTTCCAGTTATATTTTTAATTTTTAACAGCAATAAATTACCAAAAAAAAAAAAAAAAAACATAACACATATAACTGTTTTTTCTTAAACAGATTCCACTCGAATGATTTGCATTACTAAATATAATACTTTATAAAATTAATTAATTTTTATGAAGTTCGGGCGTAATTATTTGTATACATAATTAAGAAAAAAGAAATAAAAGGTTTCAGATTCAATTAGGAAAAGCCCTAAGTAATCATTAAGATAAATAAATCTTCTATTCAAACAAAAGCAAATCGATCCATTTCTTGTATAAATAATGCATTATAATAATAGCGTGTTTTAATAATATTTCCTTTACTTTTGCTTTCCAATGAACTATTGGAGCTAGACGAGATAAATCACGCTTTCTTAAAAAAATATTAATGGATATAAACTATAGCCATTTAAAAGCAATTGCTAAAAATGGTGTTGTAAACTTAAAAATGCTCAGAAAATATTTGGTTATTCAGGAGCCAAGAGCTTCCTAGTAACATTTTTGAATTTTAAAATTGTTTCGGTAAAATTTACGCTAGTGAAACGTGTGCTATGTAAGTTTTGAATTTCTAATGGAAAAAAAATAAAAATATTATTTATTAAAGGAAAATAAGGGTCATTCTCTCATTATGACAGAGCCATAGTTCAGCAGACCATGCAGAGTTTTGATAAAAAAAAATAGTGAGAGAATAGACATATGCTAAACCCGATATACTAGATTAGCTGACTCGGCGAACTCTGTTCCGCCTTAAAGGCAATAAATAAGCAAATTTTTGAATTTATTAAGTTTTTTATTAAAAAATACAAAAAAAAAACCTACCAAAAAAGTACCTACATTAATCCATTATTGTTTCTGTATTTACAACCTATTTTACTGCGCTCCAGAAGCTGTCAGAACATGTGCTTTATGTCGCCCGGCGACAGAGGCTCAAAAAAGGCTTAGTTAAAAAGATATTTTTTTCGGAGTGCTTATCAACTGACTGATCCATCCATAAATCCATCCAAACAAACTTTTTTATATATAATAGTAGTAAGAAGAACAGCCACTTAAATGCAGTAAAGGATCTATCCCACCAAGCGCTTTCCACTTCTCAGCCTCAGAGGCGTAAAAACTCTTAAGTGACAATCATTTCTGACAGCTTATCACATATAAATTTCAAGGGAAGTAACTCGTTTGTTTATAATTTACTTCACAAAAAAGTCAAATAACACTCAACGCACCGCTAACTTACAACCTGTTTACTGCGCTCCGGAAGCTGCCAGAAGGTGTGCTTTATGTCGCTCAGCCATGGAGGTGCCAAAAAAGGCTTAGTAAAAAGGCTTAGCCAAGAATACAGAAAAGCTGGTAGCTAAATAGATAAATTGCAATAAAAAAATATATTGTGGTCCTAAATTTAGATAAAAACTATCCTATCATATAAATTGGACCAAACTGAAACTGCGTGAAAATTTGGTTAAAATCGGTTCAGTAGCTGAGGAGTCCATTGGCCACAAACACAGAGACACGTAATTTTTATGTATTAAGATGTAAAAATAAATGCGCAAATAATAGGTTTTATCATTTTGTAGTAGGTTATAAAAAAAGTACAATATAAGTAATGACGAACGAGACAGAAATAACCTAAAGAAATTGGGTGCACACCATAATGCAACTTATAATAAAAAAAAAGGAGGGATCCATTTTTTTTTTAGGAAACATAAATAATGTGCCTGTAAAAATGTTGAAGGAAATACAATGCGTACCAAATGCGATCTATGAAGCAATGTTCTTCACGTAAACTCGTGTTCTATTACAGACGCTTTGAAAAATTCAATTTTACACTAGCTAAAAATTTAATAAAATCGTTTGTAAAGACAGCATCAAAAGCTTGTAAACAGTTTTAAAATTTTAGAAACACATTTTTCTCGTATTTAAATACATCTAGTAGACATCACGCTTTGCGACACAAAAAGTATTGCTTATATTATAAAAGTAACAGCACGTATGATAGAGCTTCGTTTACTAAAAGAGCCTTTTGAAGGGAAAAATGAGATTCACATTTTTTATTTTATAGTGCTTGCTTCCATCCATTGAATTTTAAATAACACTTTTTCCTGGTACATTTGCCGAAAAATGCCTTGTGCTATTAAAAAAGGAAAAAAATCACACTTTCAAGTACTAAACGTCAAAGCAAATCAGGACAGAACCATCTCTTATGTCCTCTATTCAAGAAGTGGATGAGGAAGAAGAGTCAAGTACCAATGAACTACAATTTTCCATCCCATTTCTTCCCCTCTTTTCATTCATCGTCACTCTACAAAATCCCCAGTTCCTGAATTAGGGGACGAAAATCTAACAGGAACAGTCTTCGGGGGAGCATGGGGAGAGACAAAAACCCATCTAGCACGTGATTTCTGGAGAGATATATCGATATTGGGGAATCGTTGCCACTTGAAGATTCTTCGTTTCATTAGAGGAAAAAAATATGAAAGACCTTCTAGGAATATAAACGAATAGTTAAATAGAACTGAAAAATTATGCTTGGTTGAATAAATATTATAATCAGTGAATTTGAGAAATGTTCATTTTTAAAAGAAAGCTAAACGTAAAGTTGTTTTACGTTCTTAAAACTAGATAAATAAGCAATGCATCACCCTCTGCTTGCCACTGTAATAGTTATAGTCTAAGATCCCACCGCAGTTTATCTACACTCATAGCGTACACTCATCACGTATATATCAAATTAAAGCACATTTTTTTCTGAACGTGATGCACTAAGTCTTCGTATGTAAAAGTGCCCGAAACCTATAGGCAGCCTGACCTAAACGGGACATATGAATGAAGTATTTCTACACTCATTGCGTACACTCATCACGTATATATCAAATTAAAGCTGATTTTTTCCTGAACGTGATGCACTAAGGCTGCCTATGTAAAAGTGGCCGCAACCTCTAGGCAGCCTGGCCTGAACAGGTCACATGAATGTAGTATTTCTACATTCATCGCGTACACTCATCACGTATATATCCAATTAAAGCTGATTTTTTTCTGAAAGTGATGCACTAAGGCTGCCTATGTAAAAGTGGCCGCAACCTGTAGGCAGCCTGGCATAACAGATCACATAAAAGTCAAATTCTTCATTCATGTAATTTGTTTAGACCCGGCTGCCTACAGGTTGCGGCCACTTTTATATAGGCAGTCTTAGTGCATCACTTTCAGAGAAAAATCTGCTTTAATTTGATATATACGTGATGAGTGTACGCGATGAGTGTAGAAATACTACATTCATGGGACTTATTTAGGCCAGGCTGGCAAGAGGTTGCGGTCACTTTTACATAGGCAGCCTTAGTACATCACTTTCAGAAAAAAATCAGCTTTCATTTAATATATACGTGATTAGTGTACGCGATGAGTGTAGTAATACTACATTCATGTGACCTGTTTAGGAAAGGCTGCCTAGAGGTTGCGGCCTCTTTTCCATAGGCAGCCTTAGTGCATCACGTTCAAGAAACAATCAGCTTTAATTTAATATATACGTGATGAGTGTACGCGATGAGTGTAGAAAGACTACATTCATGCGACCTGTTCAGGCCAGGCTGCCTAGAGGTTGCGGCCACTTTTACATAGGCAGCCTTAGTGAATCACGTTCAGGAAAAAATCAGCTTTAATTTGATATATACGTGACGAGTTGTACGCGATGAATGTAGAAATATTACATTCATGTGACCTGTTTAGACCTGGCTGTCTATAGGTGGCGGCCACTTTTCCAGTGGAAGATTAGTGCATCACTTTCAGAAAAAAATCTGCTTTAATTTGATATACATGTGATGAGTGTAAAAATTTGACATTTATATGACCTATTATGCAGGCTGCCTATAGGTTGCGGCCACTTTTACACAGGCAGCCTTAGTGCATCACTTTCAGAAAAAAATCAGCTTTAATTTGATATATACGTGATGAGTGTACGCGATGAGTGTAGAAATACTACATTCATGTGACCTGTTTAGGCCAGGCTGCCTAGAGGTTGCGGCCACTTTTACATAGGCAGCCTTAGTGCATCACGTTCAGGAAAAAATAAGCTTTAATTTGATATATACGTGATGAGTGTACGCAATGAGCATAGAAATACTACATTCATATGTCCCGTTTAGGCCAGGCTGCCTATAGGTTTCGGGCACTTTTACATACGAAGACTTAGTGCATCACGTTCAGAAAAAAATGTGCTTTAATTTGATATAAACGTGATGAGTGTACGCTATGAGTGTAGATAAACTGCGGTGGGATCTTAGACTATTACAAGACCTATGTCTTATATTTCTACTGCAGGTAGCTTATGTCTTCATTGAAAAGTATTATTTTGCTATATCATGACTAAACATCGATGTACATGCCATGACTAAAGTAACATCGTACTATAAGATCAAAGCGTAAAAGTACTTTAAAAACAGAAACAGCGATTACATTGTAGAATATAGTTTCAGTATCAAATCTACGAAAGACCGAACAAAAATAATACATAAATAAAATGCGGAGTATCATTTAGCATTGTCCAGCATTATTCAAAAATTAAGTATGTTTCGTTTTAGATATACTGAACAAATGGCAAACATCATTAGAGTTAATATCAATAATTTAAGTATTGAAGTTTATACCCACACAACTTATATAATGTTGCTTTATCATCAGAAAACTTCCAAAATTCAGTCAAAAAAGATACTGATGGATATGAGTACAATACCAATGTAAATCAAAGCGCATGTTTTTGGTTCACTCCTTTTTTTTTTTCTTGGAGAGCTCATTTTAATGTCATTGCACACTTTGTACACTCAGAACTCTGCACCATGCTTAGTATTTTGATGCAAAGATAACTTTTAATAAAGCTAGTGTTTTTTGTTTTGTTTTTTAATCAAAATATGTTTGTTCCAGAACTGAACGTATATGATGCTTTGAAATGAATATAACGTACAGAATATCTTTTAAAAATTGGTTTATATTCCGCAAAAACACTATACGAAAACACTGTGATTTCAAACAATCTGTGGATGATCCACGAAAACAAAGAAAGCAGATTTTTACTCGAATTTTTATTTTTTTTTACTGAAAAACGAAAATAGGATTGTTCTCAGAATTTCCAGTACGGTTCTTATTTCCTTGCAAACCACTTCACCTTTCAAAATCCTCGCATCATGGACAGGAAAATATTCGTTGTATCTGCTTCCGGAAGAAAGGGCACAAGACAAGCGATGGAAAAGATCGGACAAGCGATTGCTGAGATCCATCGTTACTTGAATTTTCGGTGAAGAATGCGTCTGTTTTGCGAGTTCGAGAGAGAATGATGCATGAGCAGAGAATAAAAGAGGTATAGAGATATGATATATGACAGATGAGATGGATTTTCGATCAGATATCTTTCTGTAAAAGTTTCTATCTTTTTTTTCGAAAGAATACACTACAGTGCAATTTTTTAGGTAATACTAAAATTTAAAAACAAAACATAAAGCTAATATGAAGAATAAAACTTTTGAAAAGTGATAAGTGGAATAAAAGACAATATCCAGTAGAGCCCGCTTATTAGAATGTCGGTTAAAAGAATATCCCGCTAAATATAATATATTTTTAATGTACTAAACCACTAGAATGCATTATTTTAATCCCGGATAACGGAATATCCCACTTATTAGAATATTTATTCGTGGAAAAATGGCTATTCCATTAAGCGAGCTCGACAGTACTATAGAACGTCATTTATCTGGCCCTGGTTAATTCGCCCCTCTGGATAGATTGAAAGAAATTCACAACATTTTTTTTAAATAATGGATAAATTAAAGTTCAATCAATTACCAATACTCAAGTTATGAAACGTAGAGCTAATAAGAAGAAATAAAACTTCAAAAAGTGATAAGTCAAATAAAAGGCAGCGCGCTGTAACGAATTGTTTACCCGGCCCTGGTTAAGTTGGACTTCGGACCTCCGGATAGGATGGAATAATTTAAAGCCTTTTATAATAATTTTTATGCTCACATAAATAGGGATTTGTCTTAATTATCATCAACGCAGCTATTATTGCTCCAATGATTCGGACTTGTTTAAACTAAAATTAATACAGCGTTTGGGTGGCGTGTTTTATTCAAAAGCCACATCTGTTTGAAATAGACGGTGGACCAAATGTTCGTTCAGAAATAATATGAAATATTTGTTTATATAGGCTTATGTTCTAAAAATAATTCTGAATAATTATGTTACAAAACATGGTTTGTTCCTAATATCTAATTGCACCATTTTGTTTCTTTAAAATGACTTGTATTTTCTTCAGATGGATGAAATTTCTAAATTATTCAGACGTAAAATAGGTTTTGAGAATTATTTACTGTTGTATATTACCTAGAATTATAACAAGGCACTACAAACGGAGGACATAAAAACCATACAATAACTCCAAGTCAAGCTCTTCGGTTTTTATAAAGCCTATCTTCTTTACAATAGATTTTTCCAGCATTTGTAAACCATTAAGTTAAACAAAAATGAACTTAGATTGTCTATTTACTTTCGTAGAAATTAAAGCATTTATATTTTCGGTATACGTTTTATTACGTCTGCTTGTTTGACTATGGTTGTTAATTAAAGAGCGTAGCATTCTATTAGCCCAATTCCTAACTGTAGTTGCTTCATGCTTTAGGATTACTGTGTAGCCAGAGAGAAGTTAGAGGCTCTCCCCATGCCGGAGATGGAGACATTGCCTCTGTGAAATAGAGCTGTCCTAATACCAGGAACGTGCCGTCAACCAATGTTCAGCGGAGGCAGATAGAAAGATCTATTGAATACTTTAAAAACGCATGTTCTTTAAACAGTAGTAAAATAACAAATAGTATGGATATTCACTTACTATTCCTAGTACAGACACATGTACAGATATATAACTGTGCAGAAAACCCATTCTGCTCTCTTTCATTGTGGCTAAAATATCCGAGACTTTGACAAAAATTGAAAGCAGGGTCACGCTCGCTTTTGTTGAGTGAGTCTTTCAGTTGTCATTTTATTATTTGTGTATCTCTTAATTCCTTTTATGGCAGGAAAGTCCTCTCTACAGAAATAGTTGTGGTTTATAGTCAAAACTAGACTGCAGCAGCATCATAGTTTGTGGAAACGTTTGGTTTACTTAATTTTTCAAAGTAGAGCAAATTTTTCGTACAGTTGTGTAAACAACTTATACCCTAAATCAGCTTTCTGTGTTGTACTGTTTTGGGTGGGATTTTTTTTTCTTTTTTTATTTCGTTTTTATAACGCATTTTCTACGTACAAGAAAAGGTGCTCCTTGCAGAATTATTCTGTTTTTCAAAAAGTGCATATTATAAACCAGGTGAAGATATGCAAGTTTAACATGTTTTTGTTTATTTTTATGGATGGGAAACTTTCACTGAATTTTGCTAGTACCCTTTTTCTAGAATAGGTGACAGAAAATATTAAATAACTTCATCAAAAAAAGCAAAATTTGATGTTTGCATTTCTTTCTTTCATTTTTGTTAAATTAACATTTGTACAACAACTGCACGTAAATGAGTTCAAGTAAATAACACGTTGAGAAATATTAAAACAAAAAATGTCTTTTATCACATAAAAATGTGTTTGCTTTGTCTTATATATCGCAGAAACAAACAATGGAATTCCAAAATAAATCCAATCCTATTTTACAAACAATGTCCATCGAAAGGAAAAGGTACATAAATCCCTCCATGCAAAACAATGAGGTTCTTCAAAATATATATATTTGGAAATGAATTTATGAAAAGAAAAAAAAATCAATCATTCGTTATGAATGTCGACGAATTCCCCATTCCCACTTATTATAATTTCGTTTTTTCTTCACATCATCCAGATTATAAATAAAAACAAAATATAAAAAATCAGCACCAACAAGCTTGCCTTTTCTCTTCCTTTAAAAAATGAGCAAATGCATGCAGAGGTGTTAGCATGAGTAATAACCGTACTCGAATCATTTCCGAATTTCTTTTTCCCCTTATGTTTTCCCATTATTTTTCCTCGAGGCATTTTTAAATTTTATTTCCAACGATTTTATGCTAATAGGTACATGAGAGTGAAACTTCTACTCAGCAATAAATTACTAAGTAATTTATGCTTATTGCCAGAGTTAGAAAGGTAATGCGAAAAAGTTGTCACGTTTCTTTAATGATCCATAAAATAGGATTAAACCGTCATTTTTTTCCATAACATTTTTGTAGCTAGACTTGAATAAAAATATCAGGCTAATTCATCGTGCATGTAGTATAGTGTAGATATAATCATTAAGTGGATTTAAACGCTAGATATGTTGGAGCAGCATAAATAAATTTTGCATTTGTGTTTTAAGACTAAGCAAATCGTTATGTACAAGAAGTCAAGTAGATTATTCTTACTACTTTAGTAATAAATTAAATTTCAGAATTTGTAACGAATAAATTCATAAGATAAAGAGGTTACTGTTAAAATACAAATATATTGATACGTTCTTTCAATATATTTGTATTTTATTCAGTGTTTGTGAAACAAAAATGCCTGAAATTATACTTTTCATGCCCTCTGCCGTTTTCCGTATGGTATTAAAGGAAGGGAGGAAATCAGGTGAATTGGTCAATATGTATTTGTCGCAAAGGTTTAGCACTTCCAAATGCTGATTTAGCACGGAGAAAATGTAGTTTTACCAAAACACCAATATTTTGGTGTGAAAAATGGTATGTTATATTTAGACTTGTTATATATATATATATATTTTTTTTTTTTGAAAATTTAAACTAAATTTATATACATTTTTTCACTGTTTACTAAAATTTGCCAACACTATTGACCATTAGAGTCACCTTCTTCGTTTTTTTTCCGGGTGCAGTACAACTTATAGCAGGAAGGTTAAAAGACAAGGCTTACTAATTTCAATAATTTACGAATTTAGCTCAATGTGACCCGTAAATGATAAACTTGTACCAATTTGTCACGATGATTTAATGCACCCACAATTTTGTTTGTTATTTACTAACTTGTTTAGTTAAAAAAGAGTGGCAATGTGGAGATATTTCTTTCTTTCTTTTTTTTTCATACGATTTTGAATCGCCCTATTTAAGCCCCCTATGTCCAATTTATAATACTGTTTTGTCGATTATACAAGGAATACGAATTTAACACTAGCACCAGCGTCACACATTTATATCTGTAAATCTATTTCATGAACAGAAATATAAAGCAGCCTTACAGATTACTTCAATCTCAGCTCTTGTACATCAAACCGATTTGTAAAGATTATTAACATCAACTAATAATAATCATTCTCCACATAAAAAGGATATGTCACCTCATTTACTATGATAATACGCCCCTCTTTGACGTTGCGTGTCGAATATAGTGGAATATTTCATTTCACCGCTTTCTGGAATGACAGAAAACCAATGAAAAATCTAGAGGGGTCGAAAATAGACAAGAATACGGAAAATCGCGCACCAGGATTAGCCCTACTATCATGTCAATACCGATGTCTTCCTATTTTTTCTTTCGCCTCTGAGACATTAATTCGAAGAGATCAGCTGACAAGTATTGAAACATAAAAAGATGGATATTCCTCGTAAAATGGATATGAAATGATATGTGCTGGTTCTCATGATCTAGTGGCTGCTGTTGAAGAGTTTTATTGCTATAGGTATCACTTTTACAACAGCTGTCTGTTTTGAGTGTTTAAGGAGGATCCTGAAGTAAAAGGCTCAAAAAATCGATAGTTGGTTGAATTTCTTAGGATTAAAAAAAGTGAACTTTAAAAATTATTTTATTTCGTGTCTGTTTTCAATCGGCGGAGCAGATGGAGCTCGTAACTTTCATCTGACAAAAAAAAAAAAAAAAAAAAAACACACTTCTAATTTTAATGTATTTTCCCTTCCATATGAACTAAAAATAACTTTAAAATTATGAAATTTTAATATTTTCTCAAGTTGAAAAAAATAATGCATTTTGTTCAACAAAAAAATCATTTAAACTTGTTAAAAAAAATTTTTAAGACTTTTTTCGGGAATGCTTTTAATTCAAATAGAAAAAAATAGATGTAACTTAAAATGGTGTGTTTTTTTTTTTTTTTTTTCAGATGAAAATTATGAGCTCCATCTGCCCATCATGGGCATCAAAATCATTTGCATGTGATTGTTTTTCTCTAAAAAATTTTCAGGCATGCAATAAAAAATCTAAAAAAGAAGTTAGACTATGTTTAATTTGTTATTACGATTCACAAAAACTTTTTTAAGTCAAATTAAAATAGCGTAAAATATAGCAAATAAACTTTTTACAAATTGAAAACAGGCCGATTGATCCTAATCTTACGAATGATCAAAATGTAATTACACTGACACTTTGTCCCTTTAATAGCATCGCATGAGTCAAATAACATTTTAAGTAGGCGACTTATATTACGGTATGGTGACTTTTGCTTCTTAAGAAAGTGTTTGCAGGATAAAGAATGAAAAATTCTTGTCTACTGTATCGAGCGAGAAGGAGTTGAGATTGCATATCTGGAACTCAATAGCCTTTTGCTCGGCAAGAGGGTTATCTTCTCCTCTATGTTGGCATGCCAATCTAAATCTATCATGGAAAAAAGCGTCAGGCTTTCAGAACTACAAAAGAGTGAAAATCGGTAGCTTTCAGAAACTCTTACATGTTGAATTGATTTTATTGTTTGCAGTGAGAAATATAGCAAAGAATAGATATCAGGAATGTAGGATTTTTCGCTTATTTCTTTTTTATGTAGGATGCATTGAGTGGATTATTGTAATTTTTTGCAAGAGTTTTTTTTGAATCGGGGTACTGTGTCGACGGTTATTTATCAAAATAATGATTGTATCTTTATGGGAGAACTATTTTCTGGAAAGATAAATCATATATTGTTTGTTGAATCAGAGTAATATTAATGAAAAAATAAATTTTCTGATAAGCCGAATTCCACATTACGCACTGCAAAAAATGAAATGTTGTTTTTACACTATAATGCTGGCAACTGAGGTTGCTATTTAAAACTAAAATGCACCGAATAAACTGTATAACTAGCAATTTTACAGTTTCTTACGCTAAAGTTAGAATTTTTTTTAAATTTTTTGCCGTAAAATTTACCTGTATTATACTGTCAACACAACAGTACTAGCAGCAGAGGTTCAGTTAAACACTGAAAATTCATGGTAATAAACTGTAAAATTGGCAATTTTAGAGTTTATTACTGTAAAATTGGCAATTTTACAGCTTAGTACAGTAAAAGTAGTAATTTTACAGTTTATTACTGTAAAATTAGCTATTTTTACAGTTTAGTACTATAAAATTGGCTGTAATTTACTATAAAACAAATTACTCTAAAAGTGGTTCATTTGGGTCTAGGAGTTCAGTCAGACCTGTAAAGGGTCCATGTGTCCATGTAAGCTAGAAGAAGTTAGGGGCTGCAAAAATTAAATTACGAGTTAACTAGGATAATTCCCATTTAAAGTAGATACCTATGCTTTGTGCTATGCGTCTAATAAATATCTGTCTATTTTGATATCAGTGGTAATAACTCTCCAACAAATCATTTGTTTTTATAAACATGATTTTGTTCCAGGTATTGTTGGAAAACTTGTTTGTAGACCTGTTGTAGAGGAAAATGTAAAATCAAATAGTTTTGAAAAATATTTTTTTTTCATTATATTATCCTCAACTAATATGACGACTACACAATTGCTTGGAAACAAGTGGAACTCTCAGAATGTCTTCTATATGTCACTTTTTTTTTTTTTAACCCAACTGAACTTATTGTCTTCGTGAAACATAAGTTAAAAACTGTATATCTAGTCCCTGTTTTTCATGGAATGAGCAATATTTTTTCTCAGAGGTAGTAAACAATTTTTTTAATAAATTGTCATCTCAAAAAAAAAATCAGTATATTGTCTTTTTTATATGAAGTGATAAAAATTATGTTGGAGGGTAAAATATATTTAAACCACTTAAATACTACACTCACTATTAGGGAACACTTTTTTTGTACAATAAAAACTGTCAGCTAATTAATTTAATAAGCATTGTCGAAATGGGGAATAAATAGTAAAATATTAAGTCAACCGAAAGAAAATAGCGAAATGCCATGTATTATATGTCATTCATATGTCGTTTAACTCATAAGAAAAAAAAAACTAATTTGAGTTACAGCGAAAAACAAGCCATAAACGAAATCGTCAGTTCAGTATATCTTTGTCCAACTTAACGACCGCCATCTCATATTTCACCCAGCTAATATATTTAAACTCTCTCGCGTCCACAAACTTAGCGCACAGCCGACCCGCAATATCGGATTTCGGCTGAAATCGAAACCGACATTTCCCCCTTCATTTCAGACGATCCATAATTTTTCGTTAGGAAAAGAATTCCAATCTGTGAAACAAACACCGGGATAAACAAGGGGGCACAAGTCGGTGGGGTCCTCCGCCCACCCTTTGACGGCACTCGCACGCGCCACTGCGTGCGAGACTGACACATGGCGCGGTGCGTCATGGTCGCAAACGACAAAGCGGCAAGAGATTTATAACAAGCACCGGCCTCAGTGTGGCACAGTGTCTCTTTCATTCGAAATACCACCAGCGTTGCCGCATGTTAAGGAGGGTATTTTTGGCAAGTATTTTTTTAATTGAGAAAAATGTGTCATGAGATGGGGAAGCTTCAATATAAGTAATGAATAAAGGCAGAGGATTTAGTTCTGTCTTAATATAATGATCTGTCTTCTATATGTCTCTTATTGTTCCTTTTAACCCAACTAAACGTATTGTCTTCGTGAAACATATGTTAAAAACGATATATCCGGTCCCTGTTCTTTAAGGAATCAGCAATATTTTTTTTTCAGAGGTAGTAAACAATATTTTTTTAAAGGCATTTTCATTCAAAATGCTTCCAGCGTTGCCTCATGTTAAGGAGGGTATTTTTGTTACTTGTGCATAATTCTTTAATTGAAAAAATGTGTTATGGGAAGCTTCAATAGTGTAATAAAAAAGGCAAAGGATTTAGTTCTGTCTTAATATAATGATAAGTATTTACGTTGTAGATTGGGGGCATGATTTAGTGCAACTGAAAAAAAAAAAAAAAAACATACATGCAAGATAGTTTGAGAAAAATAGGAACTATTAAATTAATAGAGTCACTGTATTGAAATTTTTTTAAGCATATTTGAAGAAAGTGGACGCATAAAAAAAATAAATAACATGACATAGATTTTGACTCATTTATAAAAGAGTTAAAAAAAAAAAAGAGTGAAAATATGAAAGGTAATGTTTAAAATCAGACGTAGGATGTGAATCATTTGTTTAATTTTCTCCCATGTATTATGATTTGATACGTATTGGCAAATAAATAAATACATTTGCATCCTAAATTAAAGCTTAATGATACAGAGTTAATCAGTACAAAGCTTTAGAAAACGGCAGACACGTGTTTTGAGTTTACAATTGGACATAGTTAAAATTTTTTTCTTTTCTTTTTAAGGCTTATATTTATTTTATTGCTTGTTTGGTTAATCCACTATCTGCACTTTTTAAACTGCATTTTTGCCCTTCGGGTTGCTTTTAATAATGTCTTTTCATACACGAGCTTATTCCATTTCAATTGAGAAAGGAGTTCCTTATAACTACCGAAGCACGTGTATGCAATTTACTGCAAATTTGGGCTTATCAACGTTAAAAAAATACTTTTCAATTAAGTAATTACATTTTGACAAATACATTAATTTTTACGATACGTTCAGAAAATGAAAAGCTCGAGCAATGCATATTAAAGAAAAATCTTATGCAAATATTACATTAGCTACAGATCAGTGAGGTGATACCCTGCTAATTTCTTTCTTCTTAAAACAAAAAAAATCTTGAAAAAAATTATTTTAATTTAATACATGGAACGCAAGAACAAGATTACATTTAATAAAACTTCAGAACAGCATAATAGTGAACCACATTAAATAATAACACAAAACAATCTGCTGCATTTTTTTGCATAGTAAAATATTCCATTAAGATAACTTTACTATGAATTATTGTTCACTTAAAACAATTCAGAATTGATGCTTTTTCTGAATTATTATTTTAATTTCCACTTTAATAGTGCTATCTTTTTAATGGCAGACTATTTCTAATTGTTAGCAATTACCACTTTTTCATAATTACGTTCCTAACATTTATCATTAGGAGCATTCTAGTTTAAGAGAAAGATGCCTGGGAAAATAACAGATGATTTAGTTTATTGATTAGAAGAGCTTCTCTAATGAAAAAAAAACACGTCTAAACTTGTCATTAGAATAATTCTGTCGAATAAAAAAGCTTCGTTCATGTACTGCTTTTGTTTTGTAATCATTTTTCTTAATGTTTCCTGAAAAAATGTAATTGTTTGTAAAGGCTAAACCATCTGAACTGTACCATTAAAAGACAACTTCTTAGATGATGTTTGATGGGAAGCCTATATTGAGGCCATATGTTAAATTATGTGACGTGAACGCAATTATTTCATTTTCAATAAATGCTGCAATTTATTGAATTTTAATTTAATAGTTTTACAAGAAGAAATATTATTGCTTGACTAAAGTCACATTTATTTTGCAGCATAAAGAACAACGTTAAAATGAAGGAATTAAAAAAAAAAAAAAAGGAAGAATCAGGCAATGAGTGTTTCGATTTTGCAAATATCTCCTTATAAGCTTAGGGGCAAAACGTCATTCGACATTTTTTTGAAAAACGAGTTTACATATAAAAGCTCACTTCTTGAAAACAAGTTACTTACAGCACTAAAACACGTGTCCAAAGTTTTTTATTCTTTTTGACAGTTGACTACTAAATTAATGTTGTACTTTCTTTTTTAAACCCATATATATGTTTTTGAAATGTACACATTTTCGATGTTATTTACACTTATTTTGATTATGCATTTACTATTAATACAACTAACGTATCTTGTACTTCATATCCATACTTAATAGGAATAAAATTCATTTTTGTGGCTTTTTCTGAATAAGAAAAATATTTAGATAAAACTTTATAATCAATTTTTCTCAAATAATGGAACGCTTTTTTTTAACCCACTAAAAGCTCTGTGTTGCAATAAAACTAGCTGCACTTTAATTTGGAGACATTTTGTAAAATAATGTTATTTTAAAGACTGGAATTTAAAATTAATCAAAATAATGTTTGTTATAGTTTAAACCTTGTTTTGTAATCCATGCCCAAGATTTTACAGTGTGGTTTTAATTGTTATAGGGTACAAGTAAACTTGAAGCCAGCCTTTTCCCCTTAGAAACATTTTTCAAAACTTTGTGAGAGCAATTTTCCAACTAAATTATGAGAGCACACGGAACATCGTGTTTAGTGCTAGCCACTGTAAGCAGTTAAATTCACTAAATTTTCCAACATTTTTTTGCATAATACTATACATGATTACCAGTGCTTTAATTCTATAACTTTGAGCATATTTTTCCACAAATGAGACAATGGAAAAATAAGATAATGAAATTAAGAATTGCATTATTTACAAGCTGCATTACTTTGCTCCTAAATTCAGATAGAGTTTTACAAGAAAAGGCAAAAATTTTTTTTAATGTTTTTCAACGTTAATCGCTCTTTCACTTTCTCTAGGTAAAATTACCATGATAACCAATCTGAAAAACATGCGGCAAAATTTTACTTTTCTGTCACAATTTCTGAATTTTTATCCGAATGAGTTTTGAATTGATCAGTTCTTGAAGCATCACGCTTTCCGATGTTAAATACGGATGCCTTAATATTTCAGTGGTAGGTAAACAGGGAATTCGTGGCCCAAAGAAAAATGTTCTATCAGAAACGAACTGATTATTAGTTATTTATTTATTTATTTATTTATTTTGAAAATTATATTTTGAATTAAATGTCCCACTCCATCAAAGTCTTTGAAAAGGTTCGGTTTCACATAAGCAAAACAGAAGTTATTTCACTCTTTTTTCTTTTGGCTTGCATTTTAGCAAGTGTTGTGAAAAAAGAATGAAACAAAGATAGAAGAATTTCTGTATCCTAATAATATCGCCAAAACAGAAAAAAATAAATTAATTTATTTTCCTTGTTCATTTATAAAAAAAAAAAAAAAACATATAGGGTGAGTTCTGGTAAGTGCGTCCACGGGGTAAGTGCGTCCACTGGGAATTATATGAACACTGTCCTGAAATCGCTTCCGCAACACATCGACTATGTTAGATAAATGTCTAATGATAATTTCAGTAGGTAGAATTCAGGCCTGGATTCAATAGGCGAAACACAATCAGAGTCAACTTAAATGTCTTCAAAAAAAAAAAAAAAGGTTTTGTTTCAGTTTCTCTTGTAGTCATACCAAGCAATTGAAGTCAAGAAATACAAGTTGTTTCTTTTGAGTAATAGCTACTAATAACATACATGGGGTATTTTGATCAAATACTCTAACTAAAATTTGTTTATATGACGGTACGCACTTTCCCTTTCTTTAAAGTAAGGGGGGGGGGGTAAGTGCGTACCATTATTGATGGGGCAAGTGCGTACCACCATCATGAGGCATATACGTACTATTATGCGGAGCAAGTGCGTAAATCCGACTCTCGTAATTCACATTTAATTTTGCTTATAACTCTTTTATAAGCCGATTATCAATCCGACGTCATTTCCATCAAGTATTTATATTTACATTGAATGTGGCGCAAGATTTTAATTTTATCCTCTGAAATATATTGGCTTTTAGATATCAGTTAGAAAATTTTTCGTTAAAAATAGCGATCATAAGCTATACTTAATTTAAACCAGAATGACAAATGAAGCAATGACATTAAGTGAAACACTAAATAAGAAACCAACTGATTCAAAAAACGAAGGTGGAGTAATGAATAAAATACATTTTAGAAAATTAAGAACACCTTGTGAAAAACTATTTCAATGTACAAGGAAAAAAAAAGTACAAGTATCATGATCATGATCAATTCTTTTCTTTTTTTTTTTTTTTTGCTCTTTATTTTGTGTTTTTTCTTACTGCTGCTGACTAATAAGGAAAATATTTTAAAACTGTATTTATTCAAAAAAAAAAAGAAAGAAAACAAATTGTTCACTCATGTCACTTAACGATCTACCATACAAATAGAATAAAGAAAATCACAGGGGTACGCACTTACAACAACGCTATTGGACGCACATGTCTCATTTTACATTTAAGAAGGGGTAAGTGCGAACCCTGGCTTAAACACAGACTGATTAATGTATTAAACCAAAATAAACTATGTAGACCATAAGTAAATATTACTAAATAAAAACAACTTACATTTGCTCGCTTGGTCTTATTAAAAGGACAGAGGAAGAATCACAGACACAACTGTCTCGATCTTCAAATCACAGTTGTTCGCAGGACACGTGGGGTATCACTGATTGCGTTTCATCCATGCAAGCAAGTGCTGATCTCTTGTATTAGGAATTATCCCAAGGCAACTACCTAACATATTTAATATGTACCTGAAGTTTTTTCCTGCTCATATTCACATAATTTAAGGTGGACGCACTTACCCCGCTGGGTAGGGAAAGTGCGTACCTTAGAATAGCTGTCATAAACCAGGTTACAAAACCTATGCTTCTGGTTTATTTGACATATTATATGATTGAAAATCTTAGTAAAGGATCTGGAAAGAAAACTAAAAAAAATTGTGAGTGTACAAGATTTTTCAACAGAGCAGCATCCTGGAGAACATGAACTTTGAAAAAAGGGTACGCACTTACCAGAACTCACCCTGCTGGAAGATAGGGCATTGAGTGTGTGCTTGACAGTGTGCACCTCCCCCCCCCCCCCAATAACTTTCAAAACTAACGATTGAGGGGGAAAAAACATTTATTTTACATCTCTTAGCCAGAGGAGAACATTTTATTATCATGTTATTTTTTTAAATTTGTTCATAAAAAAAAAATTGTACAAATCGTAAATTTGCTTCAAACTTACTTTAAATGAAAGATATGTTGACATAATCTATGTTTATAGAAATATTTTGGAGATTCGTCATTTCAAAAATAGTTTTGAATAATTCTCTTAAGAAAAAAAAAGGTCTACGGGGTAACTTTATTATCTAAAAATAAAATACAGCAAAAATGGTTTTTATCTCTAATTATAGAAAACAAAATCTGGTACAATGCTCAAATGATTTTATGGTGTAATTTTTCATTTGTAATTCTAGAGTTTGTCTGCGAAACTTTACGGTAATTAAACAACTTACCGAAGTGATAAAACATTACAACTTATCTTATAATTTATTTGAATAGAAAAATGTTAAGAATTGTTTTTATATTTTTTTCTAAGTTCAAAAAGAACACTAAAAGAAGAAACTGCTTACTTTTATCGGAAGAAAATATTATGTGAAAACGTTTTTACTTTGGAGAAACACATATGCATATATAGACGTGTTTCAATTATTTTTTAATTATTATTTTTTCTTTTAGTTTTTATTTATTTTTTTTAATGCAAAATGTTTTATTTTCCATTTACGATCAATTATTTAGATGCACTTATTTTATTCCATTAATTAATTTATTCATTAATTTAAAACAATAAAGTGTTCTCTTAAGAAGAATTAAAATAATATCTACCTTTGGATCGTGTGAAAAATGCTCTTGTTTAATTGTTTTATATATTTATTAATTTTCTACTTATCAAGTTTCAAATTTGAACTAATATTTTCTTGCTATGTTGTTGCTCTAGTTTTTGCTTATAAAATTACTCTTGAACAGACAA
The DNA here is from genome assembly GCA_038373865.1 of Uloborus plumipes. Classification (NCBI taxonomy): domain Eukaryota; kingdom Metazoa; phylum Arthropoda; class Arachnida; order Araneae; family Uloboridae; genus Uloborus; species Uloborus plumipes. Next base: position 70,552 of record JAXGGA010003471.1, on the reverse strand, counting down.
AGTTGATTTTTAATAGAGAGCTTATTATCGGATTCAATAGTGTGAAACATAATGTCCAACCATTTGTGAGAATGAATTTGAAATACATTTTTTTATCATTATTTGTTATTATCATTAGTTTATGAGATATGTCAGTTTGATCTTTTAAACACAATTTTAAATGTTAAAAAACTATCTTTAAAATAAGAAACAATGTTTAAAGATTTTTGTCATTATACTAGAAAATCAATTTTGATGAGCCAGACAGAATGATTGATTAGTTCCCAGTTTAACTTGTCATTTTTCTCGCAGTAAATTCCTACTCGTCATATTTTTAGATTAATTTAGATAGCAGTTTTAAACTAAAATACCTTCAGTTTATCAGAAATTTGCCTATTTACCTGGTAATATCTTTCTTTTACCAATTCAATTTGAAAAAAAAAAAAAAAATATATATATATATATATATATATATATATATATACAGGGTGTCCACTCCAATCGTGGACCAATAGCTAATTTCTAAACCGTTAGAGATAAGCATAGAGTTTATTTAGGAAAAAATCTCCAAATTACGGAAGGAATTTTGAGTCTATTCAATGTTTACGAAATTTAAATTTTTATACAGCCCCCCAGTCCTATCAATCATATTTAGTAAAACATTCTTGACACTGTAACGTTTAAAACTAAAAAAAATCACTCTTCTACCACAAAAATTGACCGAGTTATGACGTTTTGAAAAATCAAGATTTTGAAGGATTTCGCATACGGTCCCTTAAGCGATCTCTCGATGACGTCATGAAATAATGCAAAATCTTGATTTTTCAAAACGTCATAACTCGGTCAATTTTTGTCGTAGAAGAGTGATTTTTTTTTAGTTTTAAACGTTACAGTGTCAAGAATGTTTTACTAAATATGATTGATAGGACTGGGGGGCTGTATAAAAATTTAAATTTCGTAACTCTTTCAAAATTTGATTTTTTGAAAAACATTGAATAGACCCAAAATTCCTTTCATAATTTGGAGATTTTTTCCTAAATAAACTATATGCATATCTCTAACGGTTTAGAAATTAGCTATTGGTCCACGATTGGAGTGGACACCCTGTATATATATATATATAATATCTACATATATAATATCTATATATATATATATATATATATATATATATATATATATATATATATATATATATGGGTGATTCTACAAATACGGGAATATTTCTAACATGTAGAATTCAAAAAATTAATTTAAAATTAAAAATCTGAAAAAAATCAGCAAAGCACTTGATAAGTTACATAATTAAAATAGAATAGCAGCAGAGCTTAAATGTTTGTATTTTATTGTATTTTTGCATTTTTATTTTTTGAAGGCATATGTGAATGATAAAAAGGACATGGGGATGACACAATGGGTAGGGGAGAGTGGTAATGAATGGGCCATGGTGATGAATGGGCCACTAACAAAATATGAAAAAGTATTTACATGAACTTTTTTTTGATGCCACCAATAGATGTAGCTATTTGTTCGACTAAACTCATCCAATTTTCATTCGTTTGCGCTGAGCCATTTTCAAACTAGAGTGGCATGGTCTAGAATCTGACTGAAAAGTAAGTTTTTCTCTTTTTAGTAAAACATTTCCTAGCTAAAATGTACCAAGTATTTCACTGCATACATATGCATAAGCTAGTCTTTCCATATCTATAAACTAATCTTAAGATGTATTTTGATGTTGTCTAAATTCAATGTACTCAAAAAACCTAAATGTATTCCAAAAGTATAGGTGGGGCTGAATGGGCCACTATGTCATGGTAATGAATGGGCCACCTAAATATTGTTTTTCTTCCTTTTCTTTGGATTTTCGCATTAATATGAAACACAACTGACTGTCATAGATAGATTAAGATTACTGTCGTCAAAATAGGTTTGTAGTAACTTCTAAATATAATTTGCAGATCTATATTATATTCCTATAGTACAATAGACCTCTGGTCGCAGTGCGTGGCTTGAAAAAGCCCCCTCTCTCCTTGATATTATATTCCTCACAGTACAATTTCATTTTCTTTCTTGGTAACTTAAGTTAGATATTTCTTATTCCCGATGTCTAGTAAATTAAAAAAAAATTTTTTTGAACTTTGACAAGTTTGAAAATGAAGATGAAGTTTTTGAAAGTGATTTTTAACATTATTTTTGAAATATATAAATTTTGTTAAATCACAGTGTGCGTTATCTGTTATTTTTTTTATATATATTTGATGTTATTTATTTCTTACAATCTCATTATTTAGTCATTTTTCTGCTACAATTGGTATGCATCAGTTTTATTTTAATTGCATCAGTTTTGATGTTTATATAATTTTAAATCAGTATGATTTTGTATCATCATGTCAAGTGCCACATTTATTTTGTCATATTCAGCAAATAAAAGATTAAATCCACATGTTTCCATTGAATTCATCTAGTGGCCCATTCATTACCTTCGATGGCCCATTCAACCCCATAGGTGGGGTTGAATGGGCCAAATTTCAAAATTTTTATTTTCTATTATAATTTATTATAAACAGGTGCTAATCCAACTTTTATGACTTCATTAGATAGCCAGATAAGTAAAGTAACTAAAACACCAATTTAGAGTTAAAACAAAGTGTTAGAAAAAATTACAAAAATTCAAAACCAAAAAGTGGCCCATTCATTACCACTCTCCCCTATGTGAATATAACACATTAAGTATGTGAATAACACAAACACAATAGGTACATTAATGAAATTTTTTAACCAGTAAACTGTTAGACATAATTTTTAAACATTGTACTGTCATAGTTTGGCTTTTGATTCATCCACGTGCCTTATATTGGGGCATGTGAATGACAATAGAAAAAGGGCATGTGAATGACAAAACACAAGTAATTGTGTTCTCAAAAAGTCATATCTGAATATTTTTCGGCTTCACTTCGAATTAGAACTCACAAATGTAAGCCTTAGGATTATTCATTGTCAAAATTTATTTACATGTACATTTTACATGCATTCTGTGGGGCATGTTAATGACAAAGATAAAAAACACTTGCCTTGAAAGTTGAGTTTAGCTTGCTTTTTATCAAAAAGTAATTGCAGAACAGCAAAATTAATCCTCATCCAGGAATAACAAAGTTCCATGCTTTGTTTTAAGATGTGTTGCCAGATTTTGAAATATAACATTTCAGAGAAAAATATCTATACTTTTTAGACATGTGGATGACTGATAATTGCTGGGACAAAGTTTAGATTAACTTTTAGAGATATTATTTTCATATTATTTTGCTTTTTTTGTGATTTACATCTTGCACACATTCATATTTATAAATAAAAAACTCTTGAGAAAAAAATTAATTATTTTTTTAAAATCTATATTCCATTGATTGTGAAAATGGCACCTATGGGACAGGGCATGTGGATGACATTTCAATCTAATATCCACTTTTTTAAATGAATAATAATTAAATATTGACATTGTTGATAACGGAAATTATAGAACAAAAGACGCATAAAAATATTCCCAAAATAGTTTTTTATTAAATTAAAAACAAAAAGAGCAATCAGTATGGAACACAAATTTTCCCATTTTTGTAGAATCACCCATATATATATATATATATATATATATATTTTTTTAATGCTAAAAGTAGTAATAACATTAAGTAAGATAGACTTTTAAAGAAAATGGTATTCTTATTTTTGAGAAATGTTTAGTTAAATCTGTAACGAGTGCAAAGATTAATACTACAACTTCTGTTAAATATATCTAAAGATCCAGTTACACACACAGAAAGGAACAACATAAATAGTATAATTGTCTTAACAATTAAATTGCTAAAGGCATGTTCTTGAGGTAAGTCCAGCGCATAGAAAACGCTCTTTGTTTTGGATGGAAGCATTCTTGCTTCATTACTTTATAACTTCAGACTGAACTATTCAATTTGAGATGCAATCGGATGACTGAAAGTTCAAAGTCTAAAAGCATTTAACTTGCTCTGCTCCTCATATTGAGTTAGGTACTTTTCTATTGTTCTTTTTTTCTCCAAATATATTTTGCAAGAAAACTTATTATCAGATTTTATTTAAGAGGTAAAAATGCAACTTAATTAAAAAATATTCTGTCTCTACAAATCAAAATATACTTCTTGAAACTATAGAAGTTAAAAAAAATGCGAAAGCTTCGTTTGACATTGTATCGTAGGCTAAGTACTTCAAGCATATAACGACACATTTATCAGAATATAATGTTTCATTTTGTTAAACTACGTTGTTCGACAGGAGGAAAAAATAATTTGAAGTAAATAAAATTTGTAAATCATAGCTTAATAACATTGAAATCAAGATTTCATTCTTCGAAAATTTTGATAAAAGGATCAGTTTTTGAGTTTTGCTGGGACCAAACTGAATAGTAGTTTTCTAGTTCACCTTCGGATACGCATGTCAGTCATAAATTTTTGTCAAAAATAATTTCTTTTAGTACTCTAAATCAAAACTACAAGCAGGGAAAAATAATTTTTGAGGAGTACAGCACTTTCGAGCTTCCACCATGTTTATTATGAAAACATAATAATAATAAATATAAAATATATACCACATGCAAAAGTGTACACTGTAAATATTTTGAAAGTTCGCATCTTTAAGCCCCCCCCCCCCTTTGCACACACAGGCAAAAGAAAAACATCAGATTTGATTTACCCACTAAGTCTTTTGATTTACCTACTAAGTACCACAAATTTCAAAGTAGAATATTGAAGTTTGCAGTGATTTCCGGATAAAAAACATTTATCATTATCATTTTTTTAATGTTAAGATTTTCACAAACCATGGGAAAAAATTAATAAATTAATCACATTTGGTACTCGATAATTTATTAAATAAACTTGAATTCAGGGGACATATATGTCCCATTCTGTCCCTAAAGGGTTAAAGAGGTGCATTTAATTAGTGTAAAGGGAAAAACAACCTAAAAAAAAAACAATGCATGAAAAAACATCTTTAACATAATTACCACGGCTGTACATAAAACGGAACTTATAAAATCAATAATCCAAACCACAGTATAAAAAAACAAATAACACATGTAAATAAACTTACCTGATACTCCAAGTAGCAGCCAAATTCCTAAAAACAAGGTACTGCAGGTGCATTTTGAGTGAAACTTCGCTGTCATCTTCAAAAACTCCCGCCTCGCAAAAAGTCGCTCGAGCAATTGTCAAAAAACGAACAGATATCTTCTACTCCCCTTCAACCAGTCCAAATGAGTCTCTTAAATACCTCCGCAAACATTCCGGCACCTTCACAACTTCTTACTTTTTCCGAGAAGATAAGGGAAAACAGAGAAAAAAAAAACGTGGTAGATCTTTAGTCCAAGCGCGCGAAACGAATTCTGTGCACACGTTGCTCCCGCAATGATGGTAGCACCGGTAGTGAAATCGCCCGCTCCCTGTGGTGGATCACTATGTTCTGGGGTTATGGGAGTCGGAACAGTTGTGAGAGTGGGGAAGCTTGAGAGTGGTTGCGCGCCGCCTCGTTCTGTTTTTTGGGGGGCGGGGGAGGAGGGGAAATCGGTTCTTTCGGGGGAAAAAAAGAAATAGAGAAACAAGGGAATTTGTAGCGTTAGAGGTTATGGAATGCATTGTTCTCTCTGGGGTTCTTCTAAATAAATCTGCAAATGGTTTTTCAGACATATTTCTAATGTCGGGGTTTTGGGAAGGAGGAAATTCTATTTTTTCATTTTTTTTTTGTTTTGTTTTTAGAATGGGCATTGAAAATACAAGGGATTTCAAATGCTTTAGTTTCTTAGAAAATACTGAGTTGTGTGTAAAAAAAGCAATGACATCCAAAAAAAACCTCATATGCTTTATTTGCCTTCCTCCTAATATCTCAGAAAAGGCAAATTCTAGTGAGCAATACTATTTTCAATTTCGAGGTTTACAAGAAACTCTTGTTTTAGAGAAAAAAATATTTAAAGATAAAGCTGTGAAGAACAAAATCCTTAGAAAAAGCATTAAATAGGGTAAAACGGGGACCTAGATATACGTAAGAAGAAACATTTTGTAAAAATGCAATATTAATGATTAAAAAAAAAAGCACACACACACACACAACCTCATATTTTTCTCAATTTAGGTTCAGATGTTGAATAAGAACACTGCCAACCAATACGAAATAAATTATTTAGTATAAAAAATCAAAACTGAAACTTTTGAAATGTCCACATGTGCACTGTGCGGGTATAATTACGAACAATATTAACGGGGGCGTGTAAGCCTGGTGAAACTTAAATTAATTTATTGAAAAAAGAGAGAGATTTACAAAGGGAATGCCAATTAATCAGTGATGAAGCTAAAAAGGAAATGAATCATTTAGAAAATGAAGCCACATTTAATGAAAATATGAAATTCTAAAACACGTATCTGTAATATTTTGCAAATTTTCCCATTTTACAATGGAAATTTCCTCTTTACTTTTTCCCGATGTTTTCACTGTAATGAATATTTTAGTTTTCAAATGTTTAAAAATATTTTACATTTGGTTGTTCAAGAAACGTCCAGCGCTTTATACATCTTGGTCACCAATGCGAACCAATGTGGTTCGAATGTCCTACGGGAAAGAATAAAAGAAGATTTCCTAAAGTAAAAATTTAATTGGTAAAAAAGTGAAAATTTGAAAAAAATTAGGGTTCCAAATAAATTTCGGTTTTCTTGAAAAAAAAGAAAAATAATAAAAACCCTAGAAAACTAGGTTAGAATTGCATTTTGTTTCACACATTGACTCAAGCTGTCAACTGGGTCGGTTTACAGCAAACAGTTTAATTAAGGCCATTAACAAACTATTCAGATTTGTTGTTTCAGAATTCAAAAGGTTTATCATAGTTATTTCTACTGTTGTTATTCTTACTATTGTTATTACCAGCTGCATTATTAGATATTTAATACTTTTTATCATTTTCTTTTTTAGCGAGAGGAAGAACTTTAAATTATCAATAAATTACTTATTGAAAAATATATAAGTTATTGATAGGGCAGCTATGATTCAATAGTGTAGCTTTGTTTTTCACCAAAATAAAGAGTTGCAGAAGATTTTTATTTTTTGATCTAAATGATTTCTAGCGATGCAGTTCTTTTAACTCGCGAGAGCTCGCGCCACGTTTTGTCACACGAGTGCTCACCCGGGGTCGAAAACGACCCCAATGTGTTTTTTCTTCATATCTTTTCCTTTTTTTCATGACTTCTTTATTTTATTTTATTCATTTATATTTTTTCACTAACAGAGACTTCTACAATGATTAGTTTTTGATTTAAAATGCATAAAGAAAGTGTTTTATGAGCTATTACGAAAATGTTCCAGCTCTCAAACAAATCATTAACATTGTTTGCGTTTCCCTTTGGTGCAGGAAGAAAAATACTTATATTTTGAACTTTAGTACAAACATTAGTTCTAAATTTATTTCTTTGCCAAACAGTTTCTTTATCTCTTCTAATAAAGATGTCATCTGTATCAGGATTATCAGAACTTTCGCTAAAAGAAAATTTGCTTTCACTGTCAAAATCACTAAAGTTTTCTTTATTGCTAAACCTTCATCGTCTGAAATGACACATATTCATCACTTTCTTCATCGGCTAGTAATTAGCTAAAATGTTTCATCCCTTGCTCATATGGAGTCGGCATCTTTTCTTTGTTATAAGTAGTGCAAAAACAATTGAAAAATACAAATTTTGCAAGGACAGGACTACATAATCTTTGTGAACAACACGCTTGTTAACAGAAAATCATGGCTAGAAGAAGGATTGCTAACAAATACTTTCTTTTCACAAAATGCTTCGAAATTCTTTGAATGGAACCGACTCCAAACACTTGTTCCGTTCCGAGAACTTTACTGACGTCAGTACTCGCCTGCGGTCGTAAAAGACTCCAATCGCCCCTTGTTTACAAGAATTAAAAGGATTTAAGAAAATTCCAACCACACCCACATATCAATCAAGGACACAATGGTAACTAATCAAAAGATGGTATCCTTATCTGTCCATGAAATTCCAAGAAATGGAAACAAAAATGGCTGGGGTCGTTTTCGACCCCGTGCGAGCTCTGGCATGTTAATGTTAAAATATATCTATATTTTCAAAATAATTTAATTTTTTATCATTCTTTTGTATACAAGTTGAAAAATAGTTGTTTTTGTATTGCATCAAAAGTGTATTTCATTAATTTTTTCACATACACATTTTAATTACTGAGATGTAAACTTTATAGTGGTTTCTCCTACGCTTATACGTTTAAATACTGCGAGACAAAGCTTTAAAATATTTCGAATTAAACATTTAAGCGTTTATCGATGTTTTAAAAAGTATTGAAAGAAATATTAGTAACAAATTACGCTCAACGAACAGAGAACCAATATCTAACAAATTTCATTACAAATAAAACCAACATTTAGAAAAGACATGTTGTTTTTATAAGATGCCCCTGCTGTTCCTATTTCTGTTTTACGGGAACAAATCATAAACCCCCCAGTAATTCACTCCGTCTTATCGACATGAACATCAGGGTCCCACTCAGAAAGATTGTGTTTGCGTGTTAGATTTTCGACTGGTCAGGAGTCCCTTCTGCCATTGGGTAACGCGGATCTGATATATTAGATTAAATTAATGTTTATCCGGTGAGGTTTCCCCCTGTGGGTCTCTTTGCCAAACCTGGCCCCCGGGGACTTGAGCCCTGCTTTTCCCATGCATTTAGATGCAGGTTGCAGAATTGCGTTTCTCTTTGTTTTGAAGCATTTTAGTATCTTGAAGTCTCAGGAACTATTTCCAAGAGATTCTTAAACTGGACATCATTTACAACAACACATTGAAATAAATAAATAAATAATAAATTTTTTGAACAAGCAAACAGCATTTCAACAAACTAACAAACAAACAATACTTCCTTAGAATTTCTTAAACTGAACAGAAGTTTTAGCAATATATTACAATAAATGAATTAATAAAAATATGTTTTAAGCAAACAATATTTCAACAAATTAACAAACAAACAACATTTCCTCGAAATGTCTTCAACTGTACAGAAGTTACAATAATACATTAAAATAAATAAATAAAAGAAACATTTTTAAGAAGCAAACATCGTTTCAGCAAAACAAACAAACATTTTCTAGAAATTCTTAAACGGGAGAGAGCTTACAACAATACTTTAAAATAAATAAATAAAAGGAAATAACAGCATTTTTTATTACTGAGTGATTCAATTAATGATTTCAACATAAGTTCATTTATTAGTCACTCTAAGCATGAATCAGAACATATATGTTGGTATTCTCTAAAGTATTAATTACTTGAGCGTTAGTATTTGTTATTTATTGTTTGGGTCTGTTTTACAATAACATTTAAAACATTTTTAGTAAGATCATCAACCCATTGTTTTAAGGAAATATAAAATTTCAGCATAGAGCACTTTAAAGTTTACTTTAAACGCAGTTCCTACAGCTAACCTCTTTAAATCTAACATATATTTTAAGAGGTACTAGTTAGCTAAAATACTTAAGAATAAGTTTTTCTTTCATTTTCAGAAAATAAAAAACATTATAAATTCTTTAGAAATGTTTTAATGCTTTCAATAAATATGTATTTTTCAATAACAGTTTTAGGTTTTCTTGTGAATATTTTAAGGCAGTTTACATTAAAATGATTGGATTTAAGCATGGTATCTACTGTGAGTGATTTTAATATTATAATAAGTTTTGAGTTGCAAACATTGCGCGTACAGTATGATTAATACATGAAAATAGTGATCTTATAGATAGAAACTCTTTAAAAATTCTTTGCTTAACTATTAAAACATTTTATCGTTAAATTTTATTTGTAATGTTACTAACGTAAGGTTCTTTTTGGAGTACATTTTTAATGTTTTTCAAATGGCTGAGCTACTATTTTATGACAATACGAAAAGTTATAATTTAAGTAATTTTTAAAGTATTTTTCAATGCAAGTTTCCTAATACGTGTGATTATCAGAGTCAAGTACGCTTCAAGTTTTAGTATTTGTGAGTACGTTATTAATTCCATTGCTTATAAAAATGTTCACGGATAAAATTAAAAAAACCTAAAACTAAGGTAAAAACATATTTTTTTTCTAACAAAATACAAGTATTTAAATTTAACATTAATTGTAATTACTAAAAACGAAATTGTTGTCGCATATTTGCTGTGTCCTTACAATACCTTATAATTAGCAGAATCGCAGTTAGTTAAACAAAAATAATCGTACACAGTTTCTTTAACTTTATCAGATTTTGTAAAATATATATTACTAGCAATTCCCCACATTATAAGTAACAACCGATATGTAAAAAGAAAGATTTAATTTAAAATTTAAAGTATATATATTATCCGAGCTTTCTAAAAAAAAGTGTTTTATTCATTGCCTGATGAAAAACACAAAATGCTTGTTTACAAAAATGTCAAAGCATAAAGACTGACGGATATATATATTGCTCAAACTGACAAGAAGTAAATAAAAATCGTTTAGGCAGAAACTGATACTCATATTTGAATTCCTTGGCTTTTCGGTGTTGAAGTTTTCATTTTTTTCATTATTTCTTAAGTGTCACTGCGTGATACAAGGCACCGTAAAAGTGATATTTTTATATCTTCTTATTGATTTTTGCATTCTCTAGAATAAAGGACAATAAAAATTTGAAATCCTATATCGTAGCAAAAGCATGCTTGGGAAAATGCCGGAAACTATTTTATAGCAATGTTGCGTAGAAATAATCCAGAAAAAAAGTCATTTTTAACTCATCGAAAACGTAGGATTTTAAATCGACTACATTTCTGAACTTTATAATTTTAGCTTTTAACTATGTTACATTAAAATCTGAAGTTTGAAGTCGAATATAAGGGACCAGGGCGTATTAAACTATGAAGCATCAACTTTTGAAAAAAATTACATGGAAAATGAGTAGTTATAGAGGGGGAGGGCGGGCTGAAAGCCATGCTTACAACGAGTACAAACAATTTTCTTCTAACAAAAGCGATACGTTTTAGACTTCAGCCCATACTTAATGTTATGATAAATTTTAAATCTTGGTATTTTAATATATCATATTTCTTTATTTGTTGTCGTGTCATAGTAATTACCATGAAGATTTGGAGTACCATTTGCCTCTAGATAGGTTGGACTTCTTTATTTACATTTACGACAACACAAGACAGATTTACAACACAAAGAGGGGAAATAACACCCAGGGCACCGGCGGGAATCGAACCCGTAACCTCTTGCTTTCGAGGCGAAACTTCTACCTCTGAGCCACCGAGGCCCCAATATGTCATATTTAAAAGCAAAAAGTTGAAATTACGAAATCAAGTGCTTATATATATGCACAGAAATGTATCATTTCCTTAAGTTGATTGCGTATTTTGTAACTATACGTCTTTCTGCTTTCTAATGCTTTCAATTATGGTACATTTAGAATGCAAATGTTATGAAACGTTCTCTGATAAAGATTTTGCTCTACCATACGCAAATTCAAAACTATCCCCTCAAAAAGTATCAAGTTGTTTTTATCTTCCTTCACCTTCTTTCTCCTTTATTGCACTATTTTCGACTCTCCCCCCTCTTTAAAAATCCCATCACAGAATTTGTTACGGAACAGGATTTAAGAGGATTGGATAATTAATGCATAAATCAAGACCACTGGGACACAAGGTTCTCCCCACCGGCTTAGAGGGCATTCAAATCAGTTTTCCCCAATTTGCCAACCATTGAAGTTTGCCAACTGAGAGTATGAGCTATAGAGATAAAACGTTTACGACCTGAAAGTTTAAACCGAATGGCTAGTTAAATACACAGTGCCAATTTAGTTTTAAATATAGAAACGGATTTATTTTGAAATTTAGAGCAGCTACTTTTTTTTTCTTTGAAACAAAGTATAGCATATTTGTTGACAAAGCTGTAATAAACTTTGTGTCCTGACAAGTTGTACAAATTATTTTAATAGTATTCTACATGTTTAGGGTACAAAATGAAGCAATTCTTAAATATTAATTACTCTAGGAATGATAACTTCCTTTAGAATGTTATCAGTACTATGTATTTTTATTTATTTACATATCTTTTTATTTGTCTGCAAAACAATAAAGCGAATCAATTTTGATTTTTTAATTCAGTAAATAAAGCTGTATACATAAAAGTACGTATAAGTACATAGTAATTTATACTTGAAATGTGTGCCTATTTTCCTCTTATAGTAATACCATTTTGGGAAAGGATACAATTTTCACAAGTCATCTAACTTGTAACCTACGGATAATCTTGTGTAGAATAATTTATTTATTTTATGAAGAACATGTGTAAAACATCAGGTAAAAAAGGAAATATGGCTATATAGAGATAAAACCCACACTTTATTTACCATTTAATGGTAGGAATTCTTTCGGAACACAACTTTAAACTTTTATTTTTAAATACATATTCTTGTATCCACGTTAAAAATTCTGTGTTGGTACACATGGATGTGTAGGTGTGTTTAACTCAAAACTCACTTCTTCTCCCTTTTTTTTTAATGTGCACGTACTTTAAATACTTTGTCCAGAACATTTGGCGTCCTTAATTTTACATTCATCAATAAATATTGTCATTTTAGAGGCAAAACGGTTACATTTGAGATACTAGTAGGAACACGTCAAATGAAAGGTATATGAAGCCTTGTTTTCACACATTTCTGGAAAATGACTGATGTAGTAATATATAATATTTTTATTTAGGGAAAACTGTTTACAGAAAGTTTAAAATACCATGATTTTTTTTAACTCAAGAGTGCTGCACAAAACTGTAAAATTTTTAAATTTCAAAATCGCTTTTGATGAAAACCGAAAAAAATATTAGTTTTCTGAATTTACTAAGATAAAGTTTTTTTTTTTTGCAATTTTAAGTTATGTGCATATTATTTGTCAATACTTGACTCTGTAATTTTGCTTGATAATATTAGACACATTCATTTTTACACCGATGGCTGAAATATGTTCAATATTTTCCTTTTAATATCGCTCACACTATAGAATCAATATTTAAAAGTACTGTAAGTGAACTGAGTGTTGTCGTTGCAAGTATACGTGAATTTAAGAAAATATAAACGAGTTTTTCGGAATATGTATGAAAAGGTGTATCGAAATAAAGTAATAGTTTAATTTTAAAATATATTATCTTTTTTATGAAAAAAATACATACATCGCTATTGCGAATAAGGATTTGTTACATATGCTTGTTCGCAATAGCGAATAAGGATTTGTTACATATACACAACTGTATTTTTGAAAATACTTATTAATATTAATGTTCTAGTGCAAAATGCTTAATTTTGATTTTTTAAATATTAAATAGCTAATAGTATTTTCAAAATTTGTAGGTATGTGCATGCTTTCATTCTATCATTAACTATATCTATAATTAATTAGTGACTAAAAACAAAACGTGTAATACGATTAATATTAACTACTCACGTTAGGGTTTTAAAATCCTATTTTAGTATCAAATTAAATCGTAAATACAGTTACATATTTTCCCGTGTAATTATTATCAGTTTTTGAACAAAAATGCTCAATAAAGCATTTAATTTTAAAAACCTAATATTTAAAAATAAAACGCTTATCCCAAAAATAGACTACTGAGAAGCAGCAGCTACTTTGTAGGCCACACGAAACTTAAAAGCATGTTGTTAATATCATTCATGCATCTTTCCAAAGTTCTTCCATTCTTTCCTAAACTTCAAGGCATCGGTTAAAGTTTCAAGTGGATGTATAAAAGTGTGAAAGAGCTTCAAACTCCTTGGAGTCTTTATTCCAGTTCTGTTTTGCAACATCGGCTTCTCTCCTACTTCTCTCCCACATTTACCTTTTCTGCCTGAGAGCGAAAGTAATTAAGTCTTAGTAATTAATCGAGAAGACTTTTGGCTCGGCTTTTGCAATAATTAACTACGTGTCTCTGTGAGGAGCCCTCCGAATGGCATCGCTACAGCGTAATTTTCGTAGGGTGCACCCTTTATATCCATTTTAAGCCTTTACTTGCTGGGATACAGGACCGCAGAGAATGAAAAATTTTCCTCGCAAATCCTAATTTTACTCCGGTTAATCAGGATGTATTTGGAGAGCATATTTGGGTTAAAAGTCCATTTTATTGAAAGGTAAATGAAGGATTGAAAAAGTTGCATGAGGTCATTTGCCTTTTGTAATATTTTTAAAGTTCAGGATGAAAAGAACAGGGAAATATAAAATATATTTTGAAAAAAAAAAAATGATGATTAAAACCCATTAAATATTACATGTGTTTAAAATATGATATTAAAAAAATAAATGATTATTCTCAAATTTTAATCTTGGTCTTTTAAGTGCACAAGCTTCTGTTTTCACTTATGTGATTTTCAGCTCATTTAAAAACTATTGTCAATGATCTTGACCTGATCGTGAGTGGCCTTGTATGTGGGGTTTAAATTTCAATTTCAAAAATGAAGTAATAACATTTACAATAAAAATTTTAAATCTCTCTTTTTTTAAATAATTATATTTTGGTTAAAAAAGTCTATTTTATTTAAATTTGCATAAAGGATTGAAAAATTTGCATGAGGTCATTTATGTATCATGAGCTTTTAAAGTTAAGGATTAGGAAAGCAGAACACTAAAATACTAAAAAAAAACCCACTGATTTTAAATCACTTAATATCAAATTTGTCACCATGTAAGAGATCTCCATGTGAATGATTTTAATGCAAAGTGAAAACATCGAAACAAATGAAAAATCATAAATAAATTCGCTTAAAAATATTTTCGATTTATCTGAAACCATTTATCTGCTGTACCATTCTATCAGCCATATTTTTTTAAAACTATGTTAAAATAATAATAATACTAAGATTTATAATTATATTTATATACTGATATTAACAATACAAATTTTCAAATATCTACATATCTCTCTCTGTGTGTTTGTTTTAGTATATGTCTGTTGACCATTTTTTATTATTATTTTCCTCTCTTTGTGAGAGAAACAGTGTAAAAATGGAAGAAATTACATATTTCAACACGGAATTATTAATTGATTTCAATTTAAGGAAGATAATAAAACTTCGGATTTCTTTAGCAGTGTTTTATTTTTTTTTAATTTTAATGCTTCTTGAACATTGTGATTAAAACAAACACAATTAGCTTTTAAATGAAAGCATAATCATTGTTTTGTTTAGATAAATTTACTTAAATGGAATTAATCTCTGTTCTTTTAAATATGTGTTTACATTCATTAAAACTACAATTCGTATCGTAGGACAAGGCTTTCAAATTATTTTTTTCTTTATCATAACCTAATTAGGATGTGTATCAGTTATAGTCGTTACCTAAGACTCCGTTTATGAGTGATAATGTTTTTAATTGATTAAAATAAACTACTCTGCGTTGTCTTTCCGTGACGAGCTGTGCTGTAGTTTGAAACAAAATAATCTGGAATATTTTGCAGTTTAAGCTCAAAATAAAGTACATTTTCTCTTATCTGCGATGGGACATATTTCACCAATAGTCAACTTTATCACAGTTCCTGTTCCATGTAGTTAGTTTTTTTGCGATGCTAGAATTAATTTTGCTTCAAACCTTACAGGTTTATTCGTAATGATAAATACGTCATTTCGCCCCAGATTGTGAATTTATAACTACTATAACTACATATAGCGCGACACAGACAGATAGACAGAAAGAAGGAAGAAAAGAAGGAAAGAAAGACAGACTCACCTTCAGCTTCATTATTAGTAGAGATTTTACATTCGTTGCGAAAAAAAAAAAAGAAAAAAGAAAAAAAGATACATTAATTTAATAGACTCTTAAAAACATAAACAAATAAATGATAAAATGCAGACTTAAATAATTTTCTCCAAAAATTTTAAACTATTTGCATGTTAAAAAAAAAATCAAACACAAAAATGTGTTTGAAAATAAAACACTAAGAATGCGGCGTCAGAGTAAGAATAATAGAGGAGAATTTAGTTTGATTTTGAGGTACATTAATGAGTCTGAGTTGGAAGTTGGTAAAGACATTTTAACATTAAACTCATTTAATTTTGATTTAGCAATATTTTCGAGGATGCTTCAAGCCCCTTTAAGCTTTGTTCTTTCTTTTACTTCTGTGGAAACGTGGGCTAAAAATATACCATTATGCATAGTATGAACATGTCTGTGTAAAATTTAAAAATATATATATATTTATGATTCGTTAAGATTTATATTTTTTCTAAATGCATTTTTTTTAATCCTCAAAATTTGCCTTTTTAGTTCGTTATTCATTTTTTCAAGAGAACACTAAAGCACTAAAGATATAAACCTGCGGCCTTTACAGAGATTTTGATTTGTGTGGCAGCAGTCCCCTGCCTGGGCTCTAGGGATGACTCATAGAAGGGGTCGCCGCTGCAGGTTTTTTCCCGCGCTAAAGTCAAGTGCTGCTGGGAGAGTGACAGATTAGCGGTCACACTTAGCAATGACGAATTGAGACTAGACGGGAAAACTTACATGGTCAATGATTTGGCGAGGCATCGCACTGCGCTTACTTGAGGAAAATACTTCTACGTGAAGATAATAGAAAGTTTTAAAATTTTGGATGATTTGGATATTTTTTAAGCCTCAACGAGGAAAGAAAACAAGCCACTATTTCTTAAAAATATTTTTAAGGTTTAATAATTTTTGAGTTGTTTTTCCATGATATACAAGGTAGGACTTCTTTTGCTGTGATGCAACGACAGATATTTTTAGCTTGACGCATTATAAAAACGAGCTAATTTCTACTTTATATTCATCGAACTGGTGTGATGATGTGAATAAAAACAATACTTGTTTTTAAAAAATGTAATTTGAATAAAGCTATAATGCATTAAAGAAGATTATAAAGCTTTCTTAATTAAAAATTAACAAATTAATTAAAAAAATAGAGATAGCAGTTTTATGAAAGGGTATTTTACAAAGCTTTATAATTATACATTCTTTACACTTCTACAATTTAAAAACATTTCTTTTTTTAATTATTTTAACAGCTTTTTTGTACATTTAATTCATGGATCGCATTTAATAAATTGTGAAGAAGATTTTTTCAGGTGTCTTTGCATTTACCAGATCCGATTTTTGTACTGAAAAAAAATAACGTTCCTTATAAAGCTGCAGTATTCCTGAGCACTTTTGCTTTTCGAAATTCCCTTTTCGCTTTTATTTTCAAGCACAAATGCATTTTTTTATTTGGTGCAGATAATATGCTTAAAACATATTAAGTTATGAACTGTTTAAAGGAAATATGGGGTTAATTATTTTAAAATTGAACAGACAAACTGAAAAAAAAGAAGAAAACAACTAGACATTTACTTTCTCTGCCTCTCTCTCTTTAACTAACTTAAAATCATTGTGAGGAAAATAATCCGTCAAATAAGGAATCCGAACTCATTATTCACACAAAGTAATAACAATACTAAATAATAATAATTATAACAGCACAAAATTAAAAAATAAAATAAAAATATGATAAAACGTTAATGCAATGATACTATCGAAAACAGAAAAAAAGGGGGGAGGGTATGAAAAATATTTAAGAGCATTCCTTTAAATGAAGTAGCACCTGTTTCAAATTAAAGAAGATCTTAAATATTGTGAGATTTTCTAAACAACCCGTAAACTAAGTTAAATATATTTTACCCCCAAAACTACAATATGTCAAAACTATGTATCATTGAAACACATTTCAGACATATATTACCAACGAGCACAGACGATATCGTAAATTATGGCAACCTCTCGCCAACATGTTGCCGAAAGTGGGTGGCACGTAGTAAAAAATGAGGGAACGATTACGAGGTACCGGAACGGATTGCGTTATATTCCATAAGAAAAAGAATAGTACTGCGGGGGTGACGTCGGTACGCTTCTGGTGGTCTGCTTAAGTAGACAGATGCGGTTGCGTGATTTATTACGCACTATGGCGGTCATTTGTATTTTTTGAGATGCGGGGAAGCATAAATGGTTAATTAGAAAAGATAGCCAGCCGAAGTTTTACTGCTCACTTTGTTAAATTGTCAGAACAGCTTAAGTAACGCTATCTTTTTTTTTTTTTTTTTTAAATGAAATATACATTTTTTCTTGCATGTTTTGTACATTGTAAAAAATAGATGTTGTTTTTACAGTATAATACAGCTAACTTTATATAAACAAACTGTAAAAATTGCTAATTTTGCAGCAGTGAACTGTAAAATTGCTGCTTTAGAGTAATAAACTGCAAAATTGCTAATTTTACAGTTTATTACTGCGCGTTTTACAGTTTTAAACTGAAACATCTGTTTTTAGTATTATGCTGTTGTTTTCACAGTATATTACAGCTAATTTTATGGTGATAAACTGTAAAATTGCTGTTTTACAATAATAAACTGTAACATTAGCACTTTTACAGTTTATTACGGTGCATTCTACAGTTTTAAATTGGAACCTCTGCTGCCAGTATTATACTGCAAAAACAAAAATTTATTTTTTGCAGTGTAGCGTAAAATTAATTACCCCATACACTGAGTTAGTAGTCATGTCATATTCTATTTTAATGTAAATTCTAGCATCGTTGTTTATTTATTTAATCATTTATTTACTTAATTTCCTTAATATAATTATTGTTATTACTTTGTCTTTAAAGGTTCATTTCCAGTGAACAAATCATAAATAAGCACAATATGATATTTTTTGTCGCCTTGGTCCATAATAGCAATTTCATTCGTAGACACTTTTTTGAGATAGTGGTCACTTTTTTCCTCAATTTGTTAAAGGATATTTTTTTTTGTGCAAATTATTGGAATTCATTCTCCCTAATAAAATATAATATTTTAAACAAATCATTTCACATAGACTAGATTTCTATTTTATTTAAAACGATTTTGCTAATTGATTAGTGTCTCTTGTGTACTTTAAAGTTTACTTTTTAATTAGTTTCATCTTATTTTTAAGTGGCTGTCGGGCGACTATTGTCATTTTACATTTATATATTTGCACAAAATTTTAGTCATATTTTTCTGTATTTATATATTTACACTTTTTTTACTGAAATATTTTTCAAATTAAAAAAAAACATTTCAAAAAATATCAATATTAGTGACAATTTTAAGCATTATTTTAATGCAAAAAAGCACCTTGAAAACACTTGCGAAAGTTAACGTAGTGTCATACATTTTTTAAGGATATATATGTAAAGGATATATATTTGTTAAGAATTTTGCGCGTAAATTATTTGATGAATAGGAGCAAGTCTAGAGCAATAAGCGTTTGAGCCAATAATAATAATAAAAAAAAATACACTAGCCTGCCAATCATATATTTAAAAGTAGATTTTTAAAGTTTCCTATTAACTCAAGCAATACTACGAACATTTAAGCGCTAATAGAAAACATTTTTACTAAACTTTCACTTTCTAGTGCTTTTTTAAAGAAAAGTTTAATGCAGGTGGACAAATTCTTTAAGCTGAAAATCCTTTCACAAATTCGTGGATAGTTACCTCCTACTTCTTCGATTGCGTAAGCACATTCCGAAAATTCTCGCTGAAAAAGAGCCGAGATTCGAAAAAAAGCTGTTATTTTGAAAAATTCTCCAGGCTGTATTTTTCTTCACTTTGTCAGCAAAGTGCAGACCCCTCACCCTAGAATAAATAAAAGGGAAAAATCGAAATAAGAATCACGACTGCTTATATGGCGAGGGAAAAATTAGAAAAAGAAGAAAGAAGATTATAAAAGGATGGATGTAAGGTTTTTATTTATTTTTTTATTTTTTGAAAAACTTTTCCGAACATCCATGTGAACAAAATGATATATGCATGCTTGAAAAGTAAGTGCTTCCAAAAATGGAAAGGAAAAACATAAAAACAGATAATGTTCTCAATATTAAAGATGAGGCATTAAATGACAAATAACAGTGATAAATGGGTATAAGCCATTTCTGATTTGTTAAAAGGATAAATTTAATAACTGATAAATTACAGATTTGTTCCTCATAAGCATGCCTTTAAAAAACAAGTCATCGTTTGGTGCAAAGTTTACCCGTTAAATAATAGGCTTAAAATCAATTAGTATTCTGCAAAAAATGTTGTTTTTACAGTATAATACAGCTATTTTTATAGTAATAAACTGTAAAAATTCCTAATTTTGCAGTACTAAACTGTGAAATTGCTAACTTTAGAGTAATAAACTTTAAAATGACTAATTTAGCAGTTTATTACCGTACATTTTACAATTTTAAACTTTAAGCTCTGCTGCAAGTATTATACTGTTGGTTTTACAGTATAATGCAGCTAAATTTTACGGCAATAAGCTAAAATTTCTAACGTTACTCTAAGAAACTAAAATGAGTAGTTTTACAGTTTATTACAGTGTATTTTACAGCTTTAAATTAGAACTTCGGCTATCAGTACTATACTGTAAAAGCAACAGCTCATTTTTTGCAGTGTAGGGACTCCGTGGTTCTTTTGGACTACGAGGTAAAAGTTTTGCTTCGTTTTCCGCAGGTTATGGGTTCGATTCCCTAAGCAACCTTGCGGTTTTTTTTTCACTCTTAGTACTGTAAATATTTCTTGTGTTGTTTGCTACTTTTACAAAGAAGTCCAATCTCTCCAGGACATTGTGCCTAATAACTGCACAGTGGTTATTAACTATGCACGACAACAACAACCATTTTCCAATGTGTGTGCTACACATACACTGGCGGAAAAAAAAATCCCAACACCAAGAAAAAATTGCCGTAGAGCAATGAAATTTGGGTAATGCAATTGTCTAGTTAACATGTTTAATTGATTAAATGTACAAGATCCCTGGCTAATTTAAGCTCAAGAAAATGCTGTGTAAATGGGAAATTATGTTAATTTAATTGAGGGTGTAACCTCCAGAATTTTGAAGGCAAGCCTGTAAGCGTGCATGCATTAAGTCATACAGGTGCCGAATGTCACTTTGTGGTATGGAGTTCCATGCTTGTTCCACTTGCTGTGTCAATACTAGGACCGTCATTGCTGTTTGTGGATGATGCTCGAAGTGCCATCCCATGATATCCCATGCGTTATCAATTGGAGACAGACCTGGTAATTTTGCAGGTCATGGTAACATGTCAGCACTCTGTAGAGCTCATTGCGTTACAGCAGCGATGTGAGGGTGAGCGTTATCCGGTTGGAAAACGCCCCCTTGAATGCTACTCATGAAGGGCTGTACTACTGGTTAAATTAACAGACTGACGACAAATTTTCAGTCAGTGAGTTTGGGATAACCACAAGAATGCCCCTGCTGTCGTAGAAAATTGCTCCAGAGACCATAACTCCAGGTGTGAGTCCCGTGTGTCTAGGCCGTAGACCGCTTGGATGCAGGCGGTCCCCTGGCCTCCTTCTGACCAATATACAGCCACCACTGGCACTAATTCAGAATCTGTTTTCATCAAAAAGTACAACAGATCTCCATTCCGACCTCCAGTGAGCTCTGTTGTGGCACCACTGCCGTCGGAAAAGGCAATGGTTTGCAGTCAATGGAATACCGGCTACAGGCTGCCTGGCTCGGAGCTGTCCTTGAAGTAAACAGTTTCTTACCGTTCTTTGGGTCACGACGGTACCAACTGCAGCTCGAATGTCAGCCGCAGATGCAGTACGATGCGCCACAGCCGTAAGCAAGATTCGGCGATCTTCCTTCTCAGTCATGCCACGTGGCAGCTCGGAACTCGATCTTCTTGAGGTAGTATCATCCCTTGCCCATAGCTTCCAATAATCATGCATGGTGGAAACATTTCCACCGAAATCTTTCTGCAATATCGCGAAATGAAAATCCACCTTCTCGTAGCCAATTTGTACGACCTCGTTTAAACTCGGTGAGCTGTTGATAATGGCTTCTTCGTCTTCTTAAAGGTATTCCTGGCTAACATGAACGCAATTCGTCAAATTTCACGGAAAAATAATATACACGAGCTTCACAACACGCTTTTAAAACAAGCCTTATTTGCATGTTCTGAGTGACGCCAGCTGCGCCACACTTATGCGCGGGACACGAAATTTCAATCGATGTCATCTTTCAGTTGTATAAATACGCCTACCAAATTTCGTTTATCTAACACAAGTCTTTCTTGGTGTTGGGATTTTTTTTTCCGCCAGTGTATTTCACAAGCAGGCTTCCGAGCGATCAGCATTGAATTAAATGACTATTTTTTTTAATTGAATGACTTAAATTTTATTAGAAACTTTAAAATGAGCTATCAATGTGCTACTATTAATAACATTCTTTTGTTCCTAAAAGTCCCTCTTACTTGTAAGATCTCTTCTATTGTTGTTGTTACGAAACTCATTTTGGCAAACACAAAATTGAATAAAAAGAGTAATACTAAAGGAAGTTCACCGTACGGTAGGTAGACATCGGGCCGTGGTGGCCCGATCGGTAAGGCATCGGACTCGTGTCCGGAGGGACCCGGGTTCGAAACCCAGCCGATCAAATTATTGATTTGATTAATGGTGGCCGATTTGATTAATGGTGGCTGGGAGGCGTTAAAAATGTCGTGGTCACAAAGTCCTCCAAGTGAAACGATACCTCTGGGGGTGCTGGGCCCTAGGGTTTGCTCGACCCTAGGTTCTGGTTCAAAATTAAGAACAGAGCGCTCTTCAGGGCCCTATCCCGGTTAAACCACGAAGCTGTGGTAGGTACGGGGGACCCTGGAGAGTGTGAAGTGAAGGTAGGTAGACATCTTAAATAAATAATTCACTTCTTTGTGTTCAATCCATGGGATCGTCAACGCTCAGTTTGAGTCAGTCACTTGAATTTTTGTTTTCTGCGAAATTTTGAAGCATGAGTTTGAAGTAGCATTACTTTACCTCTAAACATGAAATAATTGTTACATATTTACTTGCATATACAAGACAAAGGGATTTAACTAATTATGTGGTTAAAAAACTGCTTAACAAATACATAACTTCTGAAATCATGTTACCTAAGGCGTTTGTTTTATCCAAAGTCAGACAAAAGTAAATAGTCCCTTATGTGTTTTGAAGTAGTATCCCACTTTTCTATATGTTTCTTGCATCTTCCATTTAAAAAAAAAAAAAAAAAACCGTAAAATTATGAAATGAAATTTAGAACAAACACATTTTAGCATTGGAGTATATTTTCTTTCTGTGTAATTTTCAAAATTAATAAAAACATTGCAGCAGGGATGGACAACTCTTGATCCTAGTCAAATAAACATGAAATTCTTCAAAATGTTTTAACTTTCTGGTTGTCCAATGTATAAATATAATAAAACAATATGCATATTTTTAAAGTTGTTTATTTATTATTATTTTTTTTTTTTTCATAAAATGGAAGCTCCCCAATCAGAAACACTTCTCTGAAACATTGTTTTTCTCAATTTTCATTAAATTCAAAACTAAATCTTACATTTTTTCTTAAACCAGGAACTTACAACCGTTGGATTCTTGCACAGCTAAATAAATCATGACTTACGACTGGTCAAGCAATTTTTTTTTTAAACATCAACTAAGGTGTAGGAAGAATATTGTTGGTTTAATTGTAAAGCACTTTCCCAAATTTGTCATTTTTTTTTTTTTTTTTTTTTACAATATCAATTGAGATACAGCATGTGCTCCTTAGTTGCTCTGAAGTGTAATTTTAAAACCTAAGAGAGAGAAAAAGTAAGAAATGAGCGACGATCTAGTATACAAAGCATCAAAATTTTCATCTGCACGCAGTCATGGAAAAAGAGCTATTAACTCTCCATACACGGTACAGCGACTTCCAATCTAAATTTCATCAAAATAAAACAGCACAATCGCTTTTTCCTTTATCTTTTTCATAAAGATAGAGCGCGAAAGTAAATGCATAGGTAAATATTGCAATCAAAACAAAATTCATGTTACGAATTGCTCTAAAAATTTTAAATACACATTTAAAAGGGAAGATTCAAATTACGTATTAAAGGGACATATCAGAAGAGCAATCAAATTAAAAAGGAATGTTTAAAAGAAATATGATAAAATATAAGACAAATAGCTAAACTACCCGGTTATGCAAAACACCGCCAACTCGTTCATTTCGATCCATGGACTGGATTTTCGGGCTTATTATGTCCTCATCAGCATGGAATACGAACCTTATCCCTTGCTTAGGGGCTGTTATTCACTGCTTTATACCCGATTATGATTTTCTATAGTCATGAAAGGCTTGTAGACAAAGATATGATAATAAAAGTTTGAGGATTTAAGAAGATTTTCAAATAGTTTTAACAACATAAGTTAGCGTCAGTAAAATCAACAAAGCTTTGGTTTGACTAAAAAATATACTGATGTGTAGCTTTGTGTTTGTTTTTACTTTGAGGTATTTTTTCTTGACTACACAATGTGTCTTATTGTGAATGTTTGGTAATGAAATCGGCTTTTTTTTTCGTTTCAATTTTTCTACAATTAGAAAAATATCTCATTTATAAAGCTTAAAAAATTAAGAAATATGAAAGTTTCAATTTTCAAATTATACATAAATGTTGAATGAATTATTTAAAATTAACTCTGGCTGTTTAATATGCATTCAATTGGGGTTTGTCTGCAAATATAATGATCTGATACGCTACTGAGAAAAAAATGTGAAAAAGCATAGGAATCTACCAGAAATCAGTCATCCAGAGACTAATGTACAAGTAAGAATAATTAAAAACTAATTTTTTTACGTGTGTGTGTGTGTGTGTTTGTACGTGAAAACACATAGACATGCTACGAAACATTGAAAATTTCAGACTGTGACGAACTACGAGTCTCTAAATTGGATCCATAGCGTGAGATTTTCGTAAATCATAAAAAATGGGTTTTTTAAATTGATCGAATACAAGCTAGGCAGTTTATTAGAGGGACATTCCATCTTACCCGAGGTTAAGATGAAATTACGAGCATATATTAACTAGCTCATTTTTCGGCAATCAGAGGCTGGAATTTCCCCCTTTTTGTTGAGCATCAGCCTGGAATAGCAACAGTCAAGCTGAAACTCAAATAATTTCTCATATTGCTTGAAAGTATCTTTACACTGGTAGTCAAGAGTATTTATCATCTTGGATAGGCACCAAAATATAAGAACTTTCTGTAAGACTGTTATTCCACAAACTTGATCCAGACGTTTTCAACGAGTACTCGCATACTTTGACAAAAAATTCTTCCTTACCTGTATTTTAGCAGCAACCATTTACAACGTCATAGAAAAGCGTATTTTTCTGCGAAGTTGTTGCCGAGGAACTCTGTTTGTGGGCTTTAAATGAGTACTGGTGTAATTTATTGAGTATTCTTGAGTTTTTTTTGAACTTCTCCAAAACAAGGGAAAAGAACAAGTGTTCTGTAAAAACATTATCAAAACACTTGATTCACAGTGTTTGAGCAATGACTTTGGCAATTCATCAGACAGTCTCGGCTCTTTTGCTGTATTTTAAAATATTATTTACATTCTGAGAGTTGTAGAAAGCTTAAATGTTCAACTGCCATGTGATAGACACAATCTAGTAAACTACATCTGCCATTTATTTAGGAAAATAAAGTACTTAATAATTACTTATAAACCACTTATTTTTACTTAAACACATACAAACACAGGCTTTGAAACAACTTATTCTTTCTAATAATAGATTGGTATTTGAAATACAACTTAAATATTATGACTTTTACAACGCTCGCAGTTCATACGTTGAGCTTTAAAGCAAATTTATAAGACGATTATAGAAATAAACATCTGCAACAAGTAATGAACAATCTTCATAAACGTCAAATAATATTATCCATCATACATGAGCCCGTTTTTGAATAACTATATAGATGAAGAGCTGAACAAAGACATTTATAAATGATTATTTTATTCGATATGAACAAAAGATCATTCTTTACATCATATCCTTTTTTATTGAATCTTATCCTAATGATGTCTAAACGGCGCCAAATGTCTTTTGTTCCTCACAATCATTCCGAGCACACACCTCGCATCTCTCTGAAAGCATCTCTTCTCCTCTTCCTCTGGGAGGCAGAATAAAATTTTACATAATCCATATTACATCCCTGAGCAATATTCACACGTACACTGATGTAAAAAAAAATAAAATAAATAAAACAACATACAAGAACTGCCACCCCATCACAAGAGCTTTGAAAAAATCCCCTCGCCGGGAACGGAACGCCTATAGTTATTCCGTCATTTTCAAGGATGTTGCAGTTTGATGGGGAAAAAGAATGAAATTGGGGAAAATCTGGAGCTACGTACTTACCCTATGTGAGAACTTACGCATATGTTGTTTCTTTATAGCAAGGTGAATTTATCAGGTAGCAGTCGCCCCGCTTCGTCTCAGGTACAAGAGGAAAAAATCAAAGATAAATGAAGCCTCGCATTGGAATGCTTCATTGTGTACTTGTAAGAAGGAAATTCCCTCCTCCCCTTTTGAAATGCTTCTGCATTTTCTCAGGCGTGGGTGATATATTTAACGAGTTTTCTACGATTCTTAGTTAAAACAATTCATCATTTTTTTTCATTGTTTTTTTTTTCCTTTTCATTTTTAATTAAATTTGTTGCGAAGTTAATTATTTCCTGTTTTTAAAAGAAATTTCTCGAGAAATTAAAACGCTGCGCAGAATTTTAAAAACCAATTTCTAGTAAACAATCATTGCGAATAAACGTGTATTCAAGGTAATAAATTGAAAGTAGTTTTTTCTCTTATCTTTGAATAGTATTTAAGAATGGTTGCGTTCTTATTTCGAAGTAGTTTTCGCTTTCAGTTTTAGAATTTCCCGTTAACGTATTTTTCTTAATGCAACGTTAACTATTTTTGCAGTTATTGTTTTTTTCTTAACATCAACTTTAGAAAGCTTTAATGGAATGTTATTAAAAACACAATTAGTGAATAGAAATAAAATAAATGAATGGCCAAGAGAAAAGAAAAAAATCTCGAATTACAAAATATTTTAATCTTGGGGCGTTTCTTTTGTTTTATGTTTTGAAAATGAAAGATAGTTTTTTTCAAAATTTTATTTATTTTTTTTTAACTTTGAGTCATGTACTGAAAGTTATAACTAATTAATGGAGTATATACTTATTTTAGCACAAGTAGTGTATGTTATTCATTATAAAAAAACATACTGTTTTAAAAGAATATTTATAGTTAGATAATTTATGCAATTTTAATGTAAGTATTTTCGAAAACATAAGGCATGCAGCAGTTACGACAGCAACTAAAACCATATTTCAGAATATTTGACAAACGCAAACACATACAAAATTAAAGTTCACCCCAAGTAACGCTAAAAGCACAATTAAAAATGTGTTTTCATGTTTTTAATATTAGAAATTTGAAAATGTTTTTTTATAACTAGAGACATCAATCTTGCTTTCTCGTTCTTTCAAATTTCTTATTTTTTTCATTTAGATATTGTTATATGAAGAGTGTATTATAAGTCTGCAGAACTGAAAAATGATAATAAAATAATATAAAGATATATAACATAAATAAATAATAATAAGAAGTATTTTACGAGGTGAACTTTTCTTAACTCATTTGAAAAGCAGCATGCGACCAAATTGCATGAAGCTTTATATAAGAATCAGTTTTAATGCTGGTTCTTAGTATATCATAGAAGAATAGGGTCGCAGTTTGAAACTGAAAGGGGAAACTAGTTTCCAAATGAAAAAAAAAAAAAAAACTCTGATAAAATTAGAAATGGGTGATTCTACAAAAATGGGCAAATTTGTGTTCCATACTGATTGCTCTTTTTGTTTTTAATTTAATAAAAAACTATTTTGGGAATATTTTTATGCGTCTTTTGTTCTATAATTTTCGTCATCAACAATGTCAATATTTAATTATTATTCATTTTAAAAAAAGGATATTAGATTGAAATGTCATCCACATGCCCTGTCCCATAGGTGCAATTTTCACAATCAATGGAATATAGATTTAAAAAAAATAAGTGATTTTTTTTTTTTCAAGAGTTTTTATTTATAAATATGAATGTGTGCAAGATGTAAATCACAAAAAAAGCAAAATAATATGCAAATAATATCTCTAAAAGTTAATCTAAACTTTGTCCCAGCGATTATCAGCCATCCACATGTCTAAAAAGTATAGATATTTTTCTCTGAAATGTTTTATTTCAAAATCTGGCAACACATCTTAAAATAAAGCATGGAACTTTGTTATTCCTGGCTGAGGATCAATTTTGCTGTTCTGCAATTACTTTTTGAAAAACGCAAGCTAAACTCAACTTTCAAGGCAAGTGTTTTTTATCTTTGTCATTAACATGCCCCACAGAATGCATGTGAAATGTACATGTAAATAAATTTTGATAATGAATAATCCTAAGGCTTACATTTGTGGGTTCTAATTCGAAGTGAAGCCGAAAAATATTCAGATATGACTTTTTGAGAACCCAATTTATTGTGTTTTGTCATTCACATGCCCTTTTTCTATTGTCATTCACATGACCAATATAAGACACGTGGATGAATCAAAAGCCAAACTATAACAGTACAATGTTTAAAAATTATGTCTAACAGTTTACTGGTTAAAAAATTTCATTAATATAACTATTGTGTTTGTGTTATTCACATACTTACTGTGTTATATTCACACACCCATTGTGTTATCCACATGCCCTTTTATCATTCACATATGCCTTCAAAAAAAAAAAAAAAAAAAATCCAAAAATACAATAAAATACAATTATTTCAGCTCTGCTGATATTCTATTTTAATTATGTAACTTATGAAGTGCTTTGCTGATTTTTTTCAGATTTTTAATTTTAAATTAATTTTTTTAAATCTACATGTTAGAAATATTCCCATTTTTGTAGAATCACCCAAATACATTTTTATGTTGTAAAATATTACGGATTAGTAGATCGATGTCAGAAAAAAATCTATTCAATTATTTTTTTCTTTTATTCATTTTTTTCAGTAAAAAAATGCATAATGCAAATCATTTGCTTTCCCACGACTAAAGATTACCCAAGTTTAAGTATTAACACCGCTAGCAAAACGATAAATTGATTAAACGTTATAATTTTACAAATTAAATGGGTTGAATTTCGTTATCGGAATTAGGGATGCACCGATAAGCAAATTGGCCGATTACCGATTAATCGGCTGTTGATAATCGGCCGATTAATGATAAGGATAATTGTTTTTCTACTACCAATTTTATACCATCACTTTTTTTACTCCTTCACAATTTCAAGTTTAGAAACAGTAAGTAATTTATTTCTGGGAGAAGATTTTTTTCCATTTTCCTAGTTTTCACAAAATAATTTCAATATTTTATCAAATTTCTTAGAACCAATTTTCATATTAGTGTCAATAATATTATTAACGTATTGTTAGTTATGTTAATTGGAAATAAAAATTTATAAAAAAAAAGAGGGGTGGGGGAGTGTGTGGTGAACACTCAAATTTAGGAGTACTTTTAATTCATATATTTTAATAATCAGTAGCAATTTAATTCAATACTTTTATTCTTTGAAAATTAGAGGTTATCTGAAAGCACTGTGCTAAGGAGAAAACTATCGCCACATGAAAAATGTTGCGTCATTGTCTATGTATATTTATTCAAAGTAGGAGAATTCATTTAAAAGAAACTTTATATCAACTGTGAGGATTATTATTACTGTTAATACATCATAGTTTCCCAGTTAAAGTATACTTTAAACAATAATATCTGAAAAATATTTTCAGCCGATTAATCGGCCCGATTTTGCCGAATATTAACAATCGGCAAAGTGGCCGATTATGGCCGATTAATCGGTACTGCCGATTAATCGGTGCATCCCTAATAGGAATCATGAATGAATAATAATAATAGTAGTGTAAGACAAACATGCAACAATTTGAGTTATCTATGTATTTGGGCTTATCTATCATTCCGCCGTTAAGTGTATCAATTAGGCAAAAAAACTTATATTGGACTTTAAGAGGCAAAACTTTTCTACTAACCCTGACTGTTTTTTAGCTGTAAATGACATTGATGTAAGTCTATTTTAACGTCTTTTACTGACAAACAGCAAAAATTTCCGCTTTTTCTTAGTGCTTAGTTCATTGCATGTATTTGACTATCTTTTAAGTTAATCCACTGTAAATGTATAATAACAATTTAAGACACATTTAACGTTATTTCAGACAAGTTACAAGTAAATTTTTATCGAGTTTGAAATAATAATGCAAACGCGCCTGTCTTTAATAATAATAATACTCTAGGAGTTAAAATTTACCTAGTAACGATGTTTTTGCAGACCTTTCTTCAAAACATTTATTTTCTTTCAACTATGTTAGAAAGCTTTAATGTCTTACACCATTCTTACTCTCACCAATACATATGTTCTAAGTTTATTTATATTTATGTACTGAGGGAAAAATGTGTGAGAAAACAAGTAGAATTCTAGTTATACTTGATGTCTTACATTAAAATGTTTCTCACACTTATACAGTAATTAATATCGAGCTTCAAAACTTAAAAAATCATAATATATCCGAATTCCGTTAAAATCACTCCTGGAGAATCCCAAATGTGTCTTAAAGAGCGACATTGCGATGAAATCAATGTCTATCACACGTTGCAAGGCACCTTCCAAAATAGGTTTAGAGTGTATTGAATTAGGAAATATTTAATTAAGATTCCCATTAACCTTCCTTGATGACTTCCATTTAGAGCAGCGCGTCCGTTGATTCTAGATTCGCATTAACTATTAAGT
Organism: Uloborus plumipes; assembly: GCA_038373865.1. Lineage (NCBI taxonomy): Eukaryota > Metazoa > Arthropoda > Arachnida > Araneae > Uloboridae > Uloborus > Uloborus plumipes. Next base: position 39,809 of record JAXGGA010003471.1, on the reverse strand, counting down.
TAAAGCTAGAGGCTTTCCTGCGTAATTCATTACATAACGTATGCATATAAAGCTACAGTATGAAAATGAATGGTGTGGAAGACGTGTAATTTATTATTTTACTTCTATGGTATGTTACTACATACGACTTTTAGACATTATTAATGTTGAATATAGTTAATTGCAGATATTTATAAATATTGTTGCAACTTCACCATTAATTTAGAGATGGCGCTACAAAAGAGCCAAACAATAACTTCATTTTGGTCCTTTTTACTTTTGCATTTTTGTGTAGTCGTGTTCTATTGGCCTCTTGTATGTTTTATGTGTTGAATGTGAAATAAAATTTGAAAAATACAAGTCGTACTTATTAAAACTTTCGATCCTACTCGTGTCCCGACAATCATATTTTATTTGACTTTAAATACTTTTCACTTATAATGCGCAAATTGTGTGTAGTTTTATTTCTTGTATAAATGAAATTATTATTTTGATGCAGTTGAAGTAACATTTTAATTTCAATCAAAAGTAGTGAGACAGAAGTAATCAAAACTTATTGCTGATGTCGGCTTTTACCCTGAAATCTCTCGAAAATGCTTTTAGCATCCGTTTGTTAAGGATATCACTTTTTACAAAAGTGTTTTCTACCACCATTTAGTTGATGATTAGTCGGTAAATCGCAATTAAATTACCAAATATGTTCAATTAATCATAATTCACGCCAATGTTGTACCTTTTTAGTATAATTGTTTACAGAATTTGACTATTGTCTAATGAAAAGCCAAAATTCTCATATTGGTACTACTTCGAATAGATAGAATTTTTATCCTGCAAAACGATAGCGTTAAACTCATCAATTTAAATTCATGTAAGTACCATTGAAGTTAATGTGAAAATGTTAAAGGAAAATAAACTAATGATTGCGATTACAAGAACCCACTTAGTCTCGTTTAACTTTAAAAGCTGTTATTTTAAAAATAGGTTTTTCTTAGTGTGTGAACTCACAGTACCTCTTCCGCAACCCTCTTTTATTGAATAAAATACTAGGATAGCTGATGCATCGCTAACTTTTATTTTTGTTTTAATTGTTCTCAAGAGTAGCAAAACTACACCGACCGTTTTGGTAAGTAACATGAATAATGAAATGTTTCTTTAAAATATCCAAAATCACTAAATGCTTAGAAACAAAAATTAAATCTTGAAACATAGACAAGTTGATGGAGATAATGTATAAAAAGAAAGAAAACATTCACAGCTCATTTGTTACATGAAATCCCTAGGACAAAACATGTTTTATTCTTTGCCATTTAATCAGTCTTAATAGCTTAACTCAAATAAAAATTAGGTGGAACAGTTAATTAAGAGTTGAAAAATACTCTTTTAAAAATGTATATATTCTGCAAAGTACTCTCGGTATTGACTCATTCGATTAAATAAGACAAATAACACCCTTATTAAAGAACTCAATTAGCACTTGACAACCAAAACACAGGATCCATCTCACTGCTTCTTAATGTAACGCTGGAGTAAGTTCCAGGATATTCTAAGTCCAGGCTTAATACGTTACCATTGGATAACAAACAGCAACATGAAACTTTCCTTCAACATATCTCAACAACATTTTTCTTTAAATCGGAACAGCTTACTTCAGAAGTTGTAAAACATTACACCCATTAACAATGGTAACCTTGCGGGTTTTTTTTTTTTACAGTGCGATAGTTTACAGTTTTACAGTGTGATTTCAACTTCTCTGCACGTTAGTGTTATTCAGAAAATTAAAACTACCTTTGTAAAATTACTACTATTAAAATCTGTCCGCGTCTGGCTGTCTGTCTGTCTGTCCGTCTAAAGCTTGAACTCCTCAAAAACCGCTGAGCGTAAAGAATCAAACATAATACCATTCGATTCGAAATTTTCTAAAGAAGACAATAAGACCAACCGCGTAATTGTACGACGTTAATTAGCTGAGATATTAATTAAAACGTTAATTAAATTCTTTGCACTTTTAAAATTCCAAGACATTTATTTCTTTCCGTTTGCCATTTTAAATTAAAGCGTTAATTAAATTATTGCACTATTTAAAATTCCAAGACTTTTATTTCTTACCGTTGCCATTTTGAATTAAAACGTTAATTAAATTATTGAACTATTTAAAATTCCAAGACTTTTATTTCTTTCCGTTGCCATTTTAAATTAAAGCGTTAATTAAATTGTTGAATTATTTAAAATTCCAGGACTTTTATTTCTTTCCGTAGCCATTTTAAATTAAAGCGTTAATCAAATTATTGAACTATTTAAAATTCCAAGACATTTATTTCTTACCGTTCCCATTTTAAATTAAAACGTTAATTAAAATATTGAACTTTTTAAAATTAAAGAACGTTATTTCTTTCCGTTGTCAATTTAAATTAAAACGTTAATTAAATTATTGAACTACTTAAAATTCCAAGATGTTTTTTTCTTGCCGTTGCCATTTTAAATTAAAACGTTAGTTAAATTATTGAACTATTTAAAATTCCAAGACATTTATTTCTTTCCGTTGCGATTTTAAATTAAAACGTTAATTAAATTGAACTCTTTAAAATGAAAGAGTTTTATTTTGTTCCATTGTCATCTTGAATACGTGTTATAACAAAGTTCTAACAATTGTTTTTATTCTAATTATTAATGACTTATATTTTTTCTCTGGTACCATTTTGAAAATGCGTTTTTAAATAAAATTGCAATTGCTGTTTTTAGAAGGGACTTTCTTTTGGCTGCGATCCAAATGTTAAAATAATTTTTTCGTTTAGAATTTTGAAATTAATATTACAGGAAGAAAGCGGTTTGGAAATAATTGTTTTTGGTAAGGAATTTTATTTGTTATTTAGGGAGAGTGCTAAGTATGCGCTCTTTGACATGGTCTTTATTTTTGAGGAATCATGTGCAAATAATTCGATTGATTCTTTGGTGCAGGAAAGCTTTTTAGCGAGTCACTTTAGCGGGGAGTAGTTTGTTGAAACTTTCTTCGCTACTGTAAAGGCGAGCCGCCTTGGCGGCGAGTAGGTATTTGAAACTTTCCTCACTACTTTAAAGGCGAGCCGCCTTGGAGGCGAGTAGTTTTCTCAAACTGCCTTCACTACATTAAAGCCCGTGCAACGCCGGGCCACGCAGCTAGTAATGCATAATATAACCTGAAAATGTTGAATGATTTAGCAGATAATACGCGCAACTTATATTGGTTAAATTTGGTGGGTTTATTTGTGTATTTTTTAAATAATGAAATTTCCACAGGAAATTTATTTTGGTTGATTATAAAACTTAGTTATGAAACTGAAATTTATGAAAATAACGTTTTTTTTTAAATTATATTTCGCAAATATCCTGCGGGCAGTGCATTGAATTGCCTTACATCAAATAAACCATTAGTAGAGTATTGTTTTTCTAAAATCTCTGAGTACTGAATGAATTGAAAGTAGTTGCATTAAATGCTTACTTTAGGTAGGTACCGTAAAATTGGGTGTATAAGAGCCAAGTGGTCTTTCGGAGCATAACTTCCTGATCATACAAAGAAATTCTATAGCGTCGGATATTTTTGGCAGTTAAATTTTTCTTAGAAAGGAAATATTATAAGAAGTAGAAAAAAATATTTTGTTATTCTCTCAACACTACTGGCTTCTGTGCAAGGCTGCAAGAGGGACGATAAACAACATCAAGTTTTCATGGCCTGCAAAACTTTGTATGTAAGTAAAGACCCTTTTATATTTTAAATCTATGAATTGATTTTTTTAATTATGCATATATCTGAGCAATAGAGTACGACTTTAGAAGAAACAACACATTTTAATTGCGTCAAAAAATAAAAATGTCTTCATGATGTCATAGGATAAGGACTTACGGGGTGAATCCGAACACTTTGCTCTGTTGTTCCAAATAAAACTTATTTTAAGTAAACTGTTTGAAAAATCAAGATTCTAACCCCAATTCTTCTAGTCAAAACAATGACAAGGATTTATTATTGTTTATTACTTCTCGTGAGCGGCTGGAGCTTAGAATGGCAGAAAGTTGCAGATTTAAAAAGATTTTTACTCCAGGAGACTTATTTTGTACTTAAAAAGCATGGGGAGAAATCATACAGACTTTATGTAGCAAAAGTCCAGCACACAGACAATGATGAATAAGTGAAGAATCTTACAGGACAATCCCCGAAACACAGAGATTTCAAGAAACTAAAATAGAGGCGCGTTCATCCCAGATGATGTACTGTAAAAAGTTAAGCCAAGCCACAACCGAACGACATTAGTGACTTCAATGTATGTTAAATCCTTGTATTTCAATTCAGAAGCATTTCTTAAAATTAATTTAATTTTTCATAAGTTCAAAATCATTTAGAATTTTGACAAATCATAAACGTTTACTGGTATATAAAATAAACTTTTATTTTACAGTAACCATCTGTTCTTATTCTCCCCTTCAATATTGTTCATGTTTGTGAGACCTATTACATGTTAAATTGAAAACAATAAAAGTTTAACATGCGTTCCAGTTGACCCCTATCAGAGAGGTGATTCGGAACACCCCTAAATTCCTATATATATGAATAATAACTGTTCTAATGTTTTGTCTTTACTTGGAATATCAAAAACAAAGAAAGATCGAAGTTTTATCCAAAAAATCAAATTAAAAAAAAATCTTTTAACTACTTTTTTTACAATCAAACCTGAAAGTACCGATTCACCCCATTTTACAGTGCACAGGTATTTAGGTACATATTATTATAACCATTTGAACAACCCTTATATAGATTGCCGGACTCACAAAATAAACCTAATTAAACATATCTCTTTTTTGTAATAAGTAGTCGGCGTAATTAATGGCCAAAACATACATAACTATTACATAAGTAACTACTTAACAAATTATACAGCATTATAACAATTATAACAACCCTTATAAGATTGCGGATTCACAAAATGGACCTACATTGATAGAACTTTTTTTTTGGAAATAATTGGCGTAATTTATGACAAAGACAAACTTTTGAGATGTTTCCATTTCACAACAAATATCTCTTGAATGAAAACGTCTGGCAGAATATGAAACGGTACATTAATTACTACAAATCGCTAATCCCTTGCCTGTAACTCCCAGTCATCGTTGCTTTCCCATTCAGACTCTTTGAAAGCAAACGACCCGACACTAAACGTCTTATGCAAACACATGTTCAATCATCTGACTAACAAAAGGTTTCGGTTCCATTCAGTTTGTATTATGATAACGGATAATCAATCTGCCAACTACAAGCACGCTGAGAAACATCTAAAGCATTATGGGAACTTGAATTTCAATAAGCCTTTCGCTTTCGTAGGCATGAGAACGCAGAAAATATGAATTAAATGCAGATTTTGTAGCGATGGTGTATTGAATAAATATAGGTAATTTACGGAACCTTTCGAGGATTTTCTGAAGAGTTTAATTGGGTGCACTGAATCAGAAAAATAATGAAAGACAAAACCCAATATAAAAGCCTTATTACAGTGCTCATTTTAATTAGAGTTCGTATAATGATAATGATACCCAAGAAAAAGATTCATTTAGGATTTAAGCATTAGATAGTTTTATGCATGATAGTTACCATGTCGTGTCAAAAAAGTGCATTGATGCACACTTTATGCCTCGATGATTTTTTTTTTCAAGTTTGCATACTTATTCTGTATGTGAGATTCTAATATGAAATAATTTTGTTACATAAAAAAATATAAATTTGGAATTTTGATTATAAGTTCTTGTGTTTCCAATATGCGAGAACAGAAAAGGAACAGACTTATTAAAATAAATCAAGCTCATGATTAACCCAGGTAGCAATTTCATTTCCTAAACGTTTTAAAATGGGTCTTTACATTATGACAGCCACTTTAAAAGTTTATAAAACATTTAAACGTTACGTTTGCTGAACTTTATATAAAAATATCAATTCCAAAACAAACATTACTTTAAGAAAAACTATACGTTTATACTATATTTTCTTTTGCTGTTTATTATTCTTGCTTCTTGTTTAGAATGTACTAGACTTCACGCATGTCATAGCTTGTGCCAAAGATGCTAATGGAGAGAAAAAATGAAGACCATGGTGGTTTCCCAGTCCCTACAGCATGAACCTCGCTCTCTGTGAATGAAAAAAAAAAGCTCTGTTGCTTGATTAAAATACAGTCGAGCCCGCGTATTAGAATATCGCCTAAAAGAATATCCCGCTTAAAATGATATATATTTTCATTGCACCAAACAATTGTAATGTATTTTTTTCTTCCGGATAATGGAATGTTCCGCTTACTAGAATATTATTTCGTGGTAAAATGGATATTCCATGAAGCGGGTTCGATTGTAGCTCAAAAGGAAAAAAAGAGTATCCACAACACATTAAAGCTATATTACAAAAGGTGTTTTTTTAATAATGTTCAAGGACTTCCAGCGTATCCTCTAAGTGAAGAATTTAAGACTTCAAATATATTGATGCAGGACTTTAATATTAAAAAAACTGGTGGTTTATAGAAATTGGAAAAGTAAATAAAATCATTTTGTATGAAGCCATGCTCATTACTTTCATTGCGCGTCTTGTATAAAGCATTCCTTTTTCTATTTATAGCAAAATGTTTTATAACGTTTTCAATGTTTAACAACATAGCAAAATGTTTAACAGCATTTTTAAATTTCAATAAGGTTTAACAACATTATTGAACTTTGAAAGCCCATAACTGAAACCATTCTGGGTCTGATGCATGACTTTAATATTAAAAAAAAAGATCGTTTCTATAAATGATAGTTGTAAATAAGTCAGTTTCCATGAAACAATTTTCATTACTTTCACAGCGCTTCTTGTATAAAGCATAATTTTTGATTCAGAGCAAAATGCTTTACAATAAAATTAGTATTAAAAAAAAACAGCCTATAACTATTCTAGAACCTATCAAAAAAGAAAAATGAGAAGTAATATCCATGGTCCAATAAAATATTGAGAAAGAAAATTAAACAAAAATTAAATTTCAAGTTAAATGAAAATCAACCCCCCCCCCCCTCTACGAAAAAAAAACTTTGTTTTCTTCACAATACGGAAGCATTTCGTTTTAAAAGATTTCTAGCTTCAACGAAACCAGGACAAAAACTTTTCTATTTGCAGACATTTCCATTTAAATATATCCCCTGAATTCTTAATTAAGTTTCAGTATGTTATTAGGAAATTTTAACCAAAACTAGCTTATGTGCTGTCTGTAATTAAGAACTTGATGCCGAAAGATAGTTTATGTGTTACATCCATAAGAAGCCTTGGAGAAATTAGTAGCGTTCGTCGACTAGAATTTCAACTTTTAAGAGAGGCGTAATTTATGAAAGAGTAATTAAGAAGTTCAATTACTTCGAAGATATTTAATAAATATGTTTCAAAGTAAGTATATTTATGTTAGGAATTTCAGAAACTCTCGTCAATTCCCTCCAGTTCAATGATTAGAACGTTTTGCTTTTTGACCTAATGTTCTGCAGAAGTTTTTAATTTAGAAGCAAAAAGAAAGTTAGAAAGTAAAGGGGTTTTTGTGTCCTTAAATAAAAAAAAAAAAAAAATTCCTAATATGTATTGAAAAAAAAATGATCTTTATCAATACGGTTAAAAAACAAGGTTTCTGAGATGGATAGTATGTGTTTGTCAATCTGTTGGCTTGTAGATAGTTTGAATTTCAGTAAACATTTTATAGATAACTCTTAATAACTTTTTGAAATTTAATTAAAAAATGTATCATTTAGACAAGTCCCGTCATTTATGAAAGAGGAGTTGGAAGGGGGGGTCAATAGCCCCAAACCCCCGGCTTTAAGAAATCAATGTATTTTTATATAAGTGGGCGTGGTTTTGGTGTTTTCCGATGGAATTGCATTGTTTTTGCACCCTTTGCCCCCCCCCCCCGGAAAATCTTGAAATGACGGACCTGATTTAGGCCTTTTTTTCTTATGTTTTATTTTATCATTTTAAATTTGACGCATCAATTACTAACCACATAATTTTTAATAATATAAGTGACAACTTAAGAACTACTGTATTAATTTTTAATTACGCTATCTCACCTTTTTAAGCATCTAATCAGAGATGCAAAGAAATTACAGAAATCAATAAATAGGTTTTAAAAAAACAGAACAAGAAGGAGGTAATACCGTTTATTGCTTACACTGTGCTTTCATCTCCATTTTTACGTTTTTTTTTTCTTTTAATGTTGTGCAAATTGACCTTAGAAAAACACTTGAAAAACACCACTTATCCTGTAATAATTCGAACCTGCCAGTTAGAATAACTTTATTTTTGTCAAATCTTTCAATCTCATCTAAGAATGAAAAAAAAAACACACAGACACATTCCACATGGCAACAGGATAATGTTTAAAACTCTTACTGCGTTTGTAATTTCCGTTAAATCTGAAGAAAAGGGTAATACTAGTTGTTTTGCTTCAAGGAACCGAAATATTACTTTTTATTTACTTCCCTTATATGAAAAACGAACTTCCTCAAACATGAGAGAAACAAAGATGAGAAACTCTTTTTTCCTAAATTAATAGTTTTTTTTAAATTTACTTTATCGGAAATGTTACGTTAATTTCAAAGCAATTTTAATTGAATGTGGATTGGTAAGTAATATTTAGTTGTTAAAAAAAGAATTTATTAAAATTTTAACTTTATCTTTAATTTCAACGAATAAAGTAATGTATCTTCTTATTGCACTATGGCAGCAATAGAAACAATTTCTACAAGTCAGGCCCGTCATTTGGGGGGGGGGGTCGATTTCTCCCCCTCCTAACTTCGAGGAAGTCAATGTATTTAAATATAAGTGGGAGTGTTTTTTGTTGTTTTCCGATGAAATTGCATTGTTTTTGCACCCTTTGCCTCCGCCCCGCCCCCGAAAAAGATTCAAATCACAGCCTGGTATAAGTAGTATCATCTCAATTTTAAGATATGCTTAGTAAAATGTTATCAGGTGCAATTTTAAAAATATAGTTATATTTTTAATCAGTTATATTTAAAATCAAAAACTAAGATCTGCGTTACTTATTTTCAGTTTCCGCAAATATAAGGCACAATTAAAACATTTTGTACATGATTCAGTACATAAAAAATAATTGCTAAAAATGGTTTGACAAGTTTTATTTTGAGATTTTTGGTTCATCAGAGCAAACATTGTTAATAGTTCATAGATTGATATAATCTATGAGCTATCTATGACCTTTTATGCTTTAATTCCACAAAAAAAAATTTACAGGGTGGTCCTAAAAATATCAGTATTAGTATTTAAAATATTTTGAAAAGTTATTCTCGTTACCGCACTTTGCAAATTATTATGTGTTTTGTGCATGCGTGCATTTTCTTTTTGGTTCAACTTGGATGTCGTTAAGGTAAAACAAAGACTAAATCTTCAAGCAAATTACCACAAGCCACTACGTGCAACGTTTCCACACTAACTAAAACTCAGACGAACAATAAAATACCTAAGCATAAAACCGTCATCACATTATCTGCTTTAACCAAGAAAATCATCACGATAAACCTTGCAGAAACCGTCTCCTGAAATAACATCCTTTTAAAAATATTCAAAACAAATCTCTCATTTTCTTCTTCCATTTTAAATATATTCCTGCATCCCACAACGAGGCTCTTTTAAAGTAAATGAATGCCCTCTATAAACACAAGCTCCTGTAGAAATAAGGGAGAAATGCTGCACGATCAAAGACTGATGCTGCTTAGGCACTGCGTGACACTGCCGCGGTCGCGTGACCCAAAAGATGAAAAATGCTCTTGAAAATTCATGGTGATGTTACAGACCTGCTTGTCTTACATCACAGAGGACTCATTTTTCTATCACGGACCTTTCTGTTTCCCGAATACTTAGCATCCTTCGATATTTTTAATCTAAACATGCAGAATTTTTGCTGTCGAGACGAAGGAGAAATTGTACGATAATACTTTTATGACTCTTGTAAAGTGCTTTAAAAATATGTAGTGGGAAATATTTTTAATCCTTGAGGACGTTAAATAAAAGAGTTTTCGGTTGATGATATGCGTGTTTGCATATATGCTTGCATTTCAAATGTTTATTTTTTTATTGAGCTGTAATCACAAAAAATAAGTTCAATCTTTTCATTGCTTAGTTGCAATACGTTCTTTTAACTAATTAATGCACATTAAATTACACAGTTCAAAAACTAATGATTTCCATTTTATTATTGTAATGCTCCAAACTAATAACAATAATAACAATTCCTACATAAATAATGTAAAATTAGTCTTCAATATACTGCATCAGAATGGAATAACATTTACTGCACATGTCAATTGTAGATTGTTGTGCAAAGTTTCAGTCACGAAGCATGCGTGGCCCATCGAACTGCTGATAAGAAGGCTGTAGCGAGACGTTGAAAATAAGCAATATGTGTTTATTAATGGCAAACGTTTAGTGAAACTTAAATACGCCGCCACGACGAAATAGGGTGACATTTCAACGGATTACGGAGTTTAAAATAGGAAGAATCCCTGTCATCTGTATATGTGGCCTATTAAATTCGTATGAGATTCGTTTGGTTAACGTTTCGCTCACGATCCGCATGCTGCAATTTCAAAAAACAAACGTTGGCTGCGCAAACAACCAACCATGCGCTTTTTTCAACTTTTACACATCATCCTACACTGTAAAAAATGAATGTTGTTTTTACAGTATAATGCAGCTAGTTTTATAGTAATAAAGTGTAAAATTTCTAATTTTACACCAATAAACTGTAAAATTGCTAGTTTTACAATTTATTACTGTGCATTTCAGTTTTAAAGTGGAACCTCGGCTGCCAGTATTATACTGTAAAAACAACAGTTCCTTTTTTTTGCAGTGTATAACTAACATTTACTGCAAGTTTGATTGCAATTTCTTAATGGTGCTGACTTTTTATTTTTTTACAAGCAGCAGTACAGAAATAAAGTTATGCCTTACCTAGTGAAAAAGAAAATTATATTATCTTCAATACGTGTACCCAATCATGGACATTAAACTTTGAAGTAGAATATGACAAATTGTGCTGTTGCCAAAAAAAAATAATAAAATAAAATGAAAAAATAAATAATTAAAGACGTTAAAACTATAAAAAATTTATTTTGCTTATGCAATTATGGTGTCTCAATAACATGAAAGCACATAATTGGTTTTTCTTTTTTATTTGGTGATTTTAAAAATAACTAATTCACAGGTGACACATATGTCCCCGAAACGGTCATGCGAGAATCATTAAAGCATAATATTGCTATTTATTCTACATTTTTTCTTAATTGTAATAACACGTTTTAAATTAAATTTTTGCAATCTCACTATAAAATCCTTAATTTGTTCATACTTTCCAAAAAAAAGCTGTTTTTTATGAACGCAGTGCACAATAAATCACTTCAAACTGTCAATGCTACACACGTAGAATTAGAAAAACTCGAAAGCGCATGAAACAAATGTTGAGCAAATATCTAAAGGCTAACTCCGACGGAGACGATTTGTTTGCTTAAAGACAAGTGCGGCAATGTATCTAATTTCCTTTTGACTTGTTTAAACAATTCTCGAAGTAAGATGTTTATTCACACCATGAAAGTGTTTCATTCTTGAGTGATCTTTACGTTTCAATAGTTTTAGTGTTTGGATTTCCCTTTATGGTGTATTCCTTAAGAATAAGACGTGGCGTAGGTAAATGCAAGGAAAATATTTTCGTGCCGTTAAAATGCTACTTAACGCTCAGATGTTGACGCAATTGTTTTTATAGGACGAATATATATTCTAATTGGGATTTGAATGGTTTATTTTATATCACAGTTGGAAGATACTCGTAGTTTGGCTTACTTAGAGTGCTGGTTCATTTAAAAAAAACAAAAAGGTAAAGCTAAAAAAAAGTGTTAGTTAAGATTAATCTCCGAGTAATGAATATACTGAAAATAAAGCATTATTAATCATTTGAGAACAGACTCAAATATAATAATTTTTTTGAGCTTGCATCGGTTTAAAACAGTTGAGATTGGTTTATTTTACTTTAGTTCTTGAATCATACAAAATAACTTGCTTTCTCTATTTCTTGATTAATTTTACCTACATTCTACTATTACTTTAAACACGAATAGTCATTTGGTAGCAGTCACATTTAAAACTAACGCAGGATACATTTTTAAGGTTTTAATATTTGGAGTAGCATGATACAAAATTTTAATTTTAATGAGTAAATATAACTTTAAAATGGGCTGCAAAAAATACTTATACAGGACTAATCTCTACTAATAATAAAGCTGAAGGTGGTTCTGTCTGTCCTTCTTTCTTTCTGTCTGTCTGTCTGTTACGCGCGTAGCGCCAAAACGGTTCTGTCGATTTTCATGCCACTTGGCACAAAATTTGTTTGTAGCATGTAGTTTTGCACCTCGAAGCGATTTTTCGAACATACCATTTCGTTCTTTTTCTATTCGAATTCTTAGAGGAAATTCGATAAAATAGGGAAGAAATATTCCATACACATTTTCAAGTCCTATGTCATTCGAAAGCTTGAAATTTTCTGCACAAAATGACGTTTTTTCGAAGTTTCTACGATCATCAGGAGAGCTGTAACAATTGTTTTTAGAATCCCGAAATTCAAGGCTTACCTTCAGTAAAGCAAGCCAAACGATTCTAAAATGGCTTTGCTCGCGAATAAAATTTGTTTGAAAATAGAGATGAAATGAATTATTTTATCAACGGCAATCAACTTTTCATGTTGTTACCATGGTTACGTTTTTATTTCGTTCTTTTTCCCTTAATAATTTTAAAAATGTATTTGTTTTTGTAACAATCCAAACTCCAAGCCTTATTAAAATTAGTCAAATGAAATATTAAAAACCGTGATAAGATGGCACCTGTCAATCAAATGAGAAATCGAGTCCTTTCCTTAAAATACAGGATACCATTCTAAATTTATCGTCTGCAAAACATATTTTACTTCATTATTAATTTATTTCAATATAAATTGCAGCAAATGGCTTGAGTGAACGAATTTAGCTTTTAATTTATCGTTTGCTGGTTGATCTTTGTCGATGTTTATTGTTTACTAGCGGTACCCGCACGGCTTTGCCCGTGGTATAAAATTAAAAGTTCATTTGTAAAAAAATGATATAGCAGAAAAACATACTCTATTTTAGTTATAATTCAACTATAATTCCTTCAAAGTATGATATAAAAATTTGGTATGGACCCTACACTACTTCCTTTTACGTGTAAATTTCTTAGTAGATGCCTTAAGTGCTAAAATAGTGCTTGAAGTGAGTAAGATAACAATTCAAACATTTGCATCCCTAGTTTGCCACGAAACAATGCAAAAAAATGTTTTACAATGATTAATCTCCTAAATATCGCCGATTTTAACATCATTCAGTAGATTTTTCGCAAAATATCGCCAATAGCGCCAAATTGAACCCAAAAAAAATTTTTTTTCGCTAAATTTATTGCCAACTTGGCGATATGTCGCCAAATTGGCGTCAAACACTTGGTGACCAAAAGCTTGGCGAGATATCGCCAAGTGGTCGCGCCAATTCATATCACTTTGGTCTGCATTGAAAGCCCTGATTACCCCATAAAAGGGGTAAATCACCCCCTTGGGGACATTCGAATGCAACCCCAAAGATAGGTGCACAAAAATAAGCCAAAAGAAAAAATAAGAAAAATTTTGTTGCTCACAGAAACCAACAGAAATCTTACCAAAGTTTAAAAGAAGAAGAAAGTTTTCTTTCCTAACTTCAAAAACAAAATAATACATTTTCCGAAATGACATACTTTAGAAAGAACGTTGCAATATCGCAATAAGATAGAAGTAAATATACTGAAATAGAATTGAATGCCAAATTGTAAAAAAGTCGCCAAAAAAATAATTTTTAATATTGTCTTTCATTATTTATTAAATGCAATTATTGCTGCAAATTACAGTCCAACAATAAATAATCACATTGCAAAAGTATATTTGGAGCAATTTTTTCTTTTAAACTCAACTGATCCTAAAAATTTTAAGTATTAGTCATAGAAATTTCGTGCATTATTCTTCACAATGATAATAAAAACAATAAACATCGACAAAGATCAACCAGCAAACGATAAATTAAAAGCTAAATTCGTTCACTCAAGCCATTTGCTGCAATTTATATTGAAATAAATTAATAATGAAGTAAAATATGTTTTGCAGACGATAAATTTAGAATGGTATCCTGTATTTTAAGGAAAGGACTCGATTTCTCATTTGATTGACAGGTGCCATCTTATCACGGTTTTTAATATTTCATTTGACTAATTTTAATAAGGCTTGGAGTTTGTATTGTTACAAAAACAAATACATTTTTAAAATTATTAAGGGAAAAAGAACGAAATAAAAACGTAACCATGGTAACAACATGAAAAGTTGATTTCCGTTGATAAAATAATTCATTTCATCTCTATTTTCAAACAAATTTTATTCGCGAGCAAAGCCATTTTAGAATCGTTTGGCTTGCTTTACTGAAGGTAAGCCTTGAATTTCGGGATTCTAAAAACAATTGTTACAGCTCTCCTGATGATCGTAGAAACTTCGAAAAAACGTCATTTTGTGCAGAAAATTTCAAGCTTTCGAATGACATAAGACTTGAAAATGTGTATAAAATATTTCTTCCCTATTTTATCGAATTTCCGCTAAGAATTCGAATAGAAAAAGAACGAAATGGAATTTTCGAAAAATCGCTTCGAGGTGCAAAACTACATGCTACAAACTAATTTTGTACCAAGTGGCATGAAAATCGACCGAACGGTTTTGGCGCTACGCGCGTAACAGACAGACAGAAGGAAAGACAGAAGGAAAGACAGAGAGACAAACTTTCAGCTTTATTATTAGTAGAGAGTGAAGAATAATGCACGAAATTTCTATGACTAATACTTAAAATTTTTAGGATCAGTTGAGTTTAAAAGAAAAAATTGCTCCAAATATACTTTTGCAATGTGATTATTTATTGTTGGACTGTAATTTGCAGCAATAATTGCATTTAATAAATAATGAAAGACAATATTAAAAATTATTTTTTTGGCGACTTTTTTACAATTTGGCATTTAATTCTATTTCAGTATATTTACTTCTATCTTATTGCGATATTGCAACGTTCTTTCTAAAGTATGTCATTTCGGAAAATGTATTATTTTGTTTTTGAAGTTAGGAAAGAAAACTTTCTTCTTCTTTTAAACTTTGGTAAGATTTCTGTTGGTTTCTGTGAGCAACAAAATTTTTCTTATTTTTTCTTTTGGCTTATTTTTGTGCACCTATCTTTGGGGTTGCATTCGAATGTCCCCAAGGGGGTGATTTACCCCTTTTATGGGGTAATCAGGGCTTTCAATGCAGACCAAAGTGATATGAATTGGCGATATCTCGCCAACCACTTGGCGATATCTCGCCAAGCTTTTGGTCACCAAGTGTTTGACGCCAATTTGGCGACATATCGCCAAGTTGGCAATAAATTTAGCGAAAAAAAATTTTTTGGGGTTCAATTTGGCGCTATTGGCGATATTTTGCGAAAAATCTACTGAATGATGTTAAAATCGGCGAAATTTAGGAGATTAATCATTGTAAAACATTTTTTTGCATTGTTTCGTGGCAAACTAGGGATGCAAATGTTTGAATTGTTATCTTACTCACTTAAGGCATCTACTAAGAAATTTACACGTAAAAGGAAGTAGTGTAGGGTCCATACCAAATTTTTATATCACTAGGTGACCCGTGCGGAATTCCGCAAAAAAAAAAAAAAAAAAAAAACTCTAAACTTAAAATTTAATACGACAATTTTTATTGGCTTCATTTGCACAACTTCGCCATCTACTGCCGTCGTTCTGACAACTTTTCAAAGAGATCAAAGACACGTTCACTTTTACAACTACTACAAAAGTGATGTACCCTATATTAAAATCAAATACCCAAGGCTACTACTAAACTAAATACTAACTTTATCGCAAAACTACCACAGTATTTTGAAACAATAAAAGTTACAATTAAAGTTTACCGAGCTAAGCCTTGGCTTGAAATGTCGCATTTAAAATTGATTTGAACAACAATGTAACGATTTTGACAGTTGAGCAAAAAATTTAACTTTTTCAAACTTCAATCGCTTATAAGTCGCTTAAACGTGGATTTTCGAGATTCTCGTTACGCGGCGCTAGCGGAGAAACGTTCTAAAGAACGCATTTTTTTAAATCTTTCGAATGAAATAAAAATGGAGACGATACGACAATTATTTCGCTAGATAGAGTCAATTTTGTGCCCAAAAATTGAAGTTCGAATAAAAAACGAACCGACACTTTTTAGAGGGTGGGTCTAATTTTCGTCAATAGCCCGCGGGATAAGCTTCAAAATCATAAATTTTCTTGCAATTCGATAAAGAAATGAGCGAGTTTCGACCGGGTATAGGATTCGGCTTAGAGAAATAATATATGGAGATACTTTGAAGGAATTATAGTTGAATTATAACTAAAATAAGAGTATTTTTTTCTGCTATATCATTTTTTTACAAATGAACTTTTAATTTTATACCACGGGCAAAGCCGTGCGGGTACCGCTAGTAGTAATATAAAAGAAGGCTTTTAGAAAGCCATGGGCAGCGTTTACTGTGAGTGGTGCTCACAAAATTCCAAAATTTGCGAAATGAGTCAAATAAATTCCTCCCATGCGTTGACATTAGCCATTTTGAATGTTTTTTACGAGTCTGAAATGTTTACTAACACCAATCACTTCAACTTCAACGTATTTTATGCTTTATAAGACGCTTCTTAATTTGCGGAGGAAGAAAGTGATTGTTGCAGCTCAAAAATGTTTAACTTTTCTCACTGTAACCGCGAATGGTAGATGTAAGTCATCAAGAAGTAAGTAAGAACCATAACAATTTTCAGCGCATACTATTAATTAACAAAGCCTGAAATTTTGATTTAATTGGTTCCCCATATACCAAACTAAGATATCATACATTGGGTGAAGCAATTTGATAATCTAATATTCGCAGGTTTCATCGCCATATTATATTCATTGTTCTTCTTAACGCAAAACTTTTGTCGCCTCTCAAAAAGACAAACTGTCAGTCGCGTAGCAAAAAACATTCATTAACGTATTTTAAATGAGTTGAAAACTCAGCAAACAGCTGTTCCGAGGATAAGGATGGCAAAAAAAGTAGAATGGTTCACAAATTCGTACCAACAATAGTTGCTTAATGGATTGTCAAATAGTTCCTTCTGGTTAAAGGGCTAACATTTTTTTTTAATTAAAAATCACAAGTCTAAATCTAAATCTCAGCTAGGGATCTTTTAGTTTTAAATCAAAGTTTTCCATGTAACTGGAGATATATAAGATCTCCAACAAAACTAAACGGGAGATTTAACATATAGGTCGCCTTTTTTCGTATCTGCTTGTGTTTTTAAATGATGCATTACTACTTCAAATATATTGCCCAATTTTTATTTATTGACTACAGCTATTATGCGTTTCTTATAAGGATTTGGATAATTTATGTAAAACAACCCAACTTTATATTTTAGGTTACTGAAATTAATAGGAGCATTTCAAATTGTTGTTTTACTTGCTTCTATAAAAACTATCTTGATGATAAAAAAAAAGAGAAAATGTTTTGCCTAGAAAGATGTTCATCAGTCTTAATGGATAATTGTTTTATTCTTTACTTAAGGATTTACCCTTGATACACATGTATCGAATAAAATAAACTGAATATAAATCAATTTTTAATACCAGATAAAATTATATTCTTTTTTTTTTCTCTAAAAAGTCTCGTTAAGTTTATTTTACAGCGACATTAAAAATAAATTGGAGTATTGAATTCCCACTCTAATTAATCAACTATTCAGAGCTAAATCATTATATCCGTAGGACTCCAAATCTTTGGTATAATGGCCCTTATTCTGGACAACATCCAAGAGAAAATGTTTCTTCCATTCTATTGTTGCTATAGAATGTCCTTTCCATTAATGCGTCGAAACTAATAAGTGTTTTCCTGATAAAACGCCAAGATATCTGCATTTTGTTTCAATAAAAAGGTCTAATATATTTCCCACAAAAAATACTTTTTGTTTACATGAGTTTATAATTAAATATATTTTCAGGGTACATAATTTGAGTTCTTAAGATATAATCTAGTTGTCTGAAAAGAATAAGAAAGTGGCTAAATGTTGTATGTATGTAAATGTATAAACTATAAAAACTTAATCCCATGTGTACAAATAGTTATATTAACTAGATGCGGGGCTCGGCGTTGCACGGGCTTTAAAGTAGTGTGGAAAGTTTTAAAAAACTACTCGCCGAAAATTTTCACAAATTAATCGCTGCGACGCGGCTCACCTTTACAGTAGCGAGGAAGGTTTTAACAAATTACTCGCCATCAAGGTGGCTAGCCTTTAAAGTAGGGAGGAAAGTTTCAGCTAGGATACTTTCGACAAACTACCCCCCCCCCCCCCCCGCTAAAGTAAGTAGCAAAACAGCTTCCCAGCATTAAAAAGTCAATCGAATTATTTTCACATGCTTCTTTAGAAATGAAAACTACGTCAGGTAGCGCATATTTAGCACTCTTCCTAAGGCAGGAATTCAAGTGAAACAGGCGATTGCAAATTACAATCGCTACTGGAAATGAATTACATTAGAACGTTATTAGAACGTTTCTTGATAAAAACATCGTGACATCAGCGTGACGTTTGCCTATGAAAAACGAGCTCGATAAAACGTCACAGCCTACTTGGCGAATAAGAGGAGGTCACTGACTGCTTGTGAGCTCTTATTGGCTCCACCCGTATGGACCTCAGTGCCAAGTTAAGTTGATGATAATGTAATTTACTTCCAGTAGCGATTGCAATTCGAAGCGATTGCAATGGTGTTTCACTGGAATCCTTGCCTAAATGACCCAAATAAAAGTCTTTAATAAAACAATTATTTCCAAACCCCTCTCTTGCTGTAAAAAGAATTGCAAAATTGTAAATGAAAAAGTTGTTTTAATATTTGGATCGAAGCCAGAAAAAATCCCTGCTAAATACATCAATTAGAATTTTATTTCAAACACATTTTCAAAATGGCAACAGAAAAAAATAAAAGTCTTACTAAAAACAATTGTTGGAACTTTATTGTAACACGTAATTCAAAATGGCAACGGAAAGAAATAACACTCTTTAACTTCAAAAATTTGAACAATTTAATTACAGTTTTAATTCAAAATGGCAACGGAAAGAAAAAAAAAGGCTTGGAATTTTAAATAATTCAATTATTTAATTAACGTTTTAATTTAAAATGGCAACGAAAAGAAATAAATGTCTTGGAATTTTAAAAAGTGCAAGAAATTTAATTAACGTTTGCGTTAATATCTCAGCTAATTAACGTCGTACAATTACGCTGTTGGTCTTATTGTCTTCCTTAGAAAATTTCTAATCCTACCTCCCCCCCGAATGGTACTATGTTTGATTCTTTGCTCTCAGCGGTTTTTGAGAAGTTCAAGCTTTAGACGGACTGACAGACAAACGCGGACAGATTTAAATAATATTAATAATAACAAATTTAATAATATTTATTTAAGACGATTCATCAAAACTTAAAACGGTTTGAAAAATGCAGAATCTGCAGGAAACGGCTTAGTGTGAAAGTATAGGAAGTGCATTTGAACAAAACAAAACCCAATATTTTAAAATATAAAAGCCCATCGACAAAACAGAGAAGACAACTTTTTGAATTAACGAAAAGTTCGATAAATATTTATCTTTAAACGCGGGCAGTTTTTTGCAATTTGTGACAGTATGAATAATGACAAAATGTACATTTTTGGCAGTTTTTACTTTTTTTAAAAATTAATACTTTAGGTAATACGTTAAAGTCTTTTCTGTCTTATTTTTACAAGTCTTGAAAATAACATTCATCAGGCTTGAAGACTACTTTCAATTATTCGTTTATATAATGTTTATCAGGTTCATGCTTTCACACTACCAATTAACTTTACTCAAATTTGTAAACTATTTTACTTACACACGAGATGATTGAACCCCGTACCACGAACTCACCATGTACAGAGATGTCTCAAATCAAGCGCATTCTGCAACTCGGTCGTTAAGGCACATCTTGGCTACGTTTATAGCACGTAAAAGCTCTACGCCGATGTTTGTCAACACATGCGCTTTAATCCTTAATGTCCCAAATTAATTTATCAAATTTTGAAAATGAGAAAGGTCTAAGGCCCCCTACGCCTAAGGGTCCCAAAAAAAACTGTTTCTGATTGCAGGTGCCATTTGTCGGCCTCTCAGCGATGTACAAGGAGTGGTACTTAAAAACTTCAGCATGATTCCAGCCATACAAGATTCATAATACTAATTTAATATAAGCGGGACTTTTTTGAGTCCCATCGGGGCAAAAAGGTTAAGTAATACCCCAGTCATTTTAGCGCTTGGTGGAACTTTACACAGGTTACGTGAAATTTTCCTCCAACAATTAGTTTTCTTAATGCCGGAAGAGCTTAATCCAGAAGTTGTGTTTCTTAACACTCGTTTACAATGGTAGCCTTAAACATTTTTTTCAGCTTTGATGTAAAAAATCAACTTGAATCTTTGTGTATAATCTCCTTAATCTTGATCATGAATTATATCAAATCATAATTTTCGGATCTCACTGCGTCATAAAAAATGGGACTGCTTCAATTTGTTGCATCATGTTTAGAGACACAGCTACTGCTGAGTAAAAACTATTGTTACTAGAAATCACGTCACTAGGAATACGAAACTTTTAAATACTTCTAAGAAAAAAAAAGCTAAGCACCTCTGATTGTTTTGGTCGAGATAAATTTAGTATTAGCAAAGGTATCTGAAACCTAGAAAGGTTTCTAAAATATATTTAGATAAAAATACAAAAACTGTGTTTATGACATGAATAACGAATTTGGTACGTATTAATATCAAATAAGTTTTCCGTTCGAAAATATTTCGCCGAAGTAAGTTAAAATTGTTTGCAGGAGTTTTAAACACAAATTTATATCCCATGATATATGATTTAACACTAACACATACAAAAGGGTGTTCTATAATTACTTGATTTCAGAACAGAAAGAAAACTAGTTATTTTACAAAAATGGAACTAATAAATGACAAAAAACAATGCACAAACCAAGCGCTAATGAAGACGGAATTAAAAAAGGGGCAATTAGTAATGTAATGGGATTAACTGACTAAGAAGAAGAAAGAGTAATTGCTTATTTCTTTTCCAAATATATTTCTCTTTCTTTAGTTATTTTGGCGGCTGTCCAAAAATTATCCATTTATAAACATTTCTTAACTTGCATTAGTTTTTGTTTCACATTGAAAGTATGTGACTTAATTGCATTACGATTTATCTCATTAGGATTTATCTTAAAACTTCGATGCGATTTATGCAATTGGTAAATGGAATACTTCATAGCCACAATATTTTTATTGTATCAGTCTTGTTTAAACTTTGCTTTAAAGGCATTTTTCCAGCAGCTGTAAAAATGTCTTCCTTATTAAATCACTAACGATACTAAGCATATTTAAAAAATAAATAAATATAAGTCCAAATAGTTTTCCATTTTTGCCCTGCGAAATGAGAAATATAATAAAAGACGTTATAGCTTACGAAAAACTCATCAATACATCTTCTTATTCTTTTTGGCTTAATGTATTAACAAAAAAAAAACGAATATTGAGTCACACTAACATTATTTAATCTTGTCCAATAATTAAAAATCCGCATGCGCTATAATTAAAATGAGTATTATGGTGTACTGAATTACTTTTAGCAGAGTACAAATTATCTTTTAATGAATGTTTTGGCAATCGGAACTCTTTATTCACTGTTGCGTATCAATGTTTTTTAAGCCATCAATTAAATTGAAGCAACTTATACCTCCCCCACCCCCATTTTTTTTCCAAAATCGTGCATAGTATAAGGTACTTTAAGTGTAACTATATCACTGCGCAGAACTTCTGCTCTCTATTGATGCTTCACGGCTGCACTCTACTGTGCACAGCTATAGATATAATGCAGAACTGAACTGTTGCAGGCTTCAGGCGTAGTGATGCCGAACGGTTTCGAGCCACGCGATAGCTACACTACATAAAACAGCACGTAAAACTGTCACTGATCTCTTTTATTTATTTAAGTTTCAGTGTTTAGTTTTGTTTTAATTTAAGTTTTTCTCATTTTTATGCATTTTTTAGCCTTGTTGCAAGGCCTATTTTGTATGAAAGCTCTTTGAGCAAACAAAAACTCCAAAACGGTTTCACCAAATAAGTGGTTTCTATATAAGTAAATATTAAAAAGTAACAATAAATTATATAAAACAAAATTTACATAATAATAAATTATACTAAATAAAGTAACAATAAATAGAGCGACAGATAATCGCAAAGGTTAGAAAATGTTGAAGAAAATTAAAGTATTCAAAGTTGCAAATAGTACCACATAAAATATTTTACGACCTCTTGTATATTTTAATATCATTTTTTACTTTATATAAAAACTTTAATTCGTTTTTTTAAATGAACCTTAATCTCCACCATTAACTCTTTTTTTTATTTTTTTGGTTTTTCCTATTTGAGCTGTTCTTGGATAAAAGTGTTTTTTAAACTGAATGATCTTTCGCTTATGCAATTGTATTACACATGCTGTATCGAAGATAGGTCCCAAATATATCATAATACGCTTTGTCCATTTAATAAATTTTCTCTTGATCCCAAAATTTTAGGCATCAAATATTTAGATGCTATTTTCCAACACAATCAGACCATGTTTATGAACAGGATCCCTCCTTACTCTAAATTACACAGCGGACTAATTCAAAATCCATCTACGCAGATGAGAAATGTTACTCATAAACTTTAACAACAATCATGTGCCGTAGAATTTAAAATCGACTACCTTTCAAGGTGATATGATTTATTAAATGTTCCGACCATAGGCCATTAGCAGTAGGAAGAATAGGGAACCAGTTTCCCGATTCGCTGCTCACATTGTCTATATATGGCCCCACCAACATCAATTCCCATTCTGGAAGTTGTCTAAGCCCAAGAGAGCGCTTTTCACAAATAACTCATTCTAGCCTCCTTGTTCCATCATGCTCCATGTATTGTTCACTGAGAAAATGGGGAATGATGTTTGAATTTGTTTCTGTCTTTATCTATAATCATGAGTTCTGATTAACTCAAACAATGGACTTATTCATTAGACTTCAAATAATTGTTTCCCGCACTGCAGTAGCCATACTTCGAAAATAACAACGCATTAGGGAAATGTATTTTTATTGATAGCTATTTTTGAAATAATGGGCCATTTCAGGATTTGCAGAATAAATACTCTGGTTTTTAAATTAATGTATTTATTTTAAATTCCTTATAACTGTCCAAGGTCTTACCAGCATGAATATTGTGCGCAACAAAATGTCTTGTACTGGTGTCAAAATGTGCGATTTTTCCCTTCTTTGAAATGAGCATTTATAGTTAAGATAATAGTATAATACCTTCTAAACAGAGACGGAACAAGCGCATTTACTTTCTGGGTCTGTATTTTTAAGCTTGTATTCTCAGTAAATAAAATATATTTAATATATTTGAATAGATAAAAAAGTGGGGAAAAAAACCACGTTTTTTTTTATAGGATTAGTTAAATATGTCGCTAAGAAAAAAAAATCTGACAAACTAAAGTTCCTGCTATTAATGCTTGTGAAATATTAGGTGAGTGTAAAACATTCTGTTTAACTTATCTGTTTATTTATGTTACTGAGACTTTCATTTTTCTATTTTTCTGTCTCCAAAATTTTGTGTTCAGGAATTTGTATCCTTGTTAAACATCTTATGAAAAGAATATACATATGTCAGAACACTTTAAAAGTTGTATCATTCTACATAAAGCACTTAGATCCAGTAAAATATTCAGTAAAAATACGACTGTAACTGAGCAAAACATACAAATGATTTTAAAAACAACAATCAAATAATTAATAAGTGGTGAAAAGCAAAGTTTTTTAAATGTCCGTGTTCATGTTTAAACTGTAAGCTTCAACAAAATTCTTGTAAATAAAATTTGCGAATGAATGAAATTGCGCAAAAATGAATATGAAATTATGTATTATATGCGAAACTAAAAAAAGTAATAAAACCAGTAATCAATAGCAAAAATTTGCATCCATTGAGACCACAACTGACTGTAACATACAAACCGCAATTGGACGTTAAGTAAAACATACTGTCAAACAATTATACTTAAGGAAACAATAATAAACTGAACTATGAGTAGTAAAAAATAAAGTAGGTTTCTGATCATTTCTGAAACTTAACAGAACGCCCTTGGTTTTTTTTAAGTTTACGTATGCAAATAGTAATAATGATAAAAAAAAATTAGAAAAACAGCATTTTTTGTAGGTAATAGGCATCGCAGCGTGTCTGGTAGTATAGAAAAGTGGGTATATTTATTGTATTTTAAAGATATTATAACTTTAGATTTTAGTTCTACAAAAAGCAAACTAATAATCTTTATAGTTAATTTATAACAATTTTTAAAATGTTTAGGTCCAAAATAAGACGTGTACAGAGTTGGAATAAATGTATCGTTTAAAAAAGTTTTGTTTTGTGACTTACTCATTGTTTTAAATTCTTAAAGCTTTAAAAAAAACTTTTCATTGCAAAGTGTTTATGATTTCATATGCATTTCGTTTGTCACTTCATAACAAAAAATTCATGCAGATATTTAAATAGAAAGTAAAAAATTAAGCCCAAATATGAATTTTAAAAAAATCTTCCCAAAT
The DNA here is from genome assembly GCA_038373865.1 of Uloborus plumipes. Taxonomy (NCBI): domain Eukaryota; kingdom Metazoa; phylum Arthropoda; class Arachnida; order Araneae; family Uloboridae; genus Uloborus; species Uloborus plumipes. Next base: position 15,002 of record JAXGGA010003471.1, on the reverse strand, counting down.
ATTTAAAATTACTTTTTCTCGCGAAATATCAAATACATCTTTTGTGTCATCTACATACATCTTATGCCGATATTCGATTTTTTTCTTGTGATGATATTTTAACAGGTTTGCATTCGTAAAATATTTCCGAAGAAATGCAAGAGTTAACAAAAATATTAGCCGCAGGTTAGTAGAATTTAATATTTTTTTAAAGAAGAAAAGATAATTTTTCATGGATTCAACCTCAATAAATAAATTTTGAAAAAAAAAATATGTATAAAGTTCATGAATCAATAAGAGTTAAAAAGAAAATGTGCTTGGTGTCGTCATTTAATTTAAAATGTTCCAAAAATCGTTTTAGATTTTCAATGAAGAATTTGAACAAAAATAAACTACGATTTCAAAGAAAACTTCTGAGAAGAGGCTTAATTTTCCCGTTCGAACTTTTGGTGCCTTTCAATTAAACTTATGAAACTATTTTTATAAGTTAATATTGATTCCGTTTTTCGGCAAACAAATATTGTACTAAATTGTGTGACTATCATGCAATATTTAGAGATAAGATCAAAGTAATATGGAAAACTGAGTCAATATATACGTTTGGATCTGGTGTCACTCATTGGAATATTTAAAAATAATTAATATTTAGTAATTTATTGAAAAAAAGCTTTCATCGTACATCACTGTTATAATTGACCGCTTGTTACAGTTGCACCATTGCCAAAAGAACGAAGCACGTTTTATTATTTTTAAGATTTTTTGTTGGAAAATTTTCTAACACTTTAATCTACTAGTGCACATGTAACTTAAACATCAATATTAATCATAATATACACCAACGTAGTTCGTTCTACTGTGGTTGGTTTTAGGCTAATATTGTTTTGTCCATTCGTTTAAAGGTTCATTTTAAAAGATAGCGCATTGAGTAATATACACTGCTCGACATTGAAAATGCAAAACCAAGAAGGAGTGGTCAGAAATTGATGAAATTTGGTAAGAAGACAGGGACAGCATGGAACAATAAGTGATATTTATTTCAAAATAAATAAGCAAAATTTAGAGCGAGGACGGCGTCGGCTCAGTAAGAAGTAGGACCACCGCGGACAGCGATGCACGAAGAAACACGTCTAGGCATGGAGTCAATAAGACTGCGGATGGTGTCCTGAGGGATGGCACTCCATTTCCTTTCAATCATTTGCCACAGTTCGTCCTCTGAACGAGGCAGTGGCAGGTTCTGCAAACGGCGTCCAATCACGTCCCACACATGTTCGATTGGTGACAAGTCAGGAGAGTATGGGGGCCAGGAAAGCATCTGTACACCTCGTAGAGCATGTTGGCTGATTCGAGCACTGTGAGGCCGGGCGTTGTCCTGTTGAAAAATTGCATTTGGCAGACCCTGAAGGTAGGGGATTGCCACCGGCCGCAGTACATTATCTACATATCATTAGGCTGTCATAGTGCCCCGAATACGAACTAGAGGTGATACGGAATTGTATGCAATAGCGCCCCAAACCATTATGCCACGTTGTCGCGCTGTGGGGCGTTCCACAGTTACTGCCGGATTCGATCTTTCTCCACGTCGACGCCACACACGTATGCGATGACTATCGCTGGACAAACAGAAGCGGGATTCATCTGAGAACACTCCGGTTTGCCATTCTGCCATCCACGTTGCTCTGGTCCTGCACCATTCCAAACGTTGGAGTCTGTGCTGTGAGGTCAATGGCAGTCTTCTTAGTGGGCGCCGTGATTGCAGGCCACGTGCAACCAGTCGACGGGAAATGGTTCTGGTCGACACAGGAACATCCAGGGTACCTTGCACGTGCTGCAGAATCGACGTACAAGTGACTTGCGGGTCTGCCACATCTTGTCGGTGAATCCGTCGATCCAAGCGGTCTGACGTCACTCTGGCTGCACCTGCACCCCTCAATGTGGCTACATTTCCTCTTTCCAACCGACACAGCCGATGCACAGTGCTTGCATCCATGTGGGTATCAGCTGCAATTTGACGTATGGACCAACCTCCCCTTCTCAGTCCGATCACCATACCCCTTATAAAGTCGTCTATATGCTGGAAGTGTCTTCGTTGAGGACGGCGTGGCATTTTCTCCTATCACTCGTATCCTTCGAGACAAAAACCAAATTTCTCCGATAATTAGTCTGGCAGAAAAACCAACATGAACATAGCCCACTTTTCAACTTCATTTTCTTATATCTTACTTCACGTGCGTCGGAAAGCTGCGCATTTCATATCATTTGCATAACTCAGTGACGTGCAAATATCTATAATCGTGATTTGATTTTCAAGAACACTAAAGATGGGTTTGTTAGATGTTTTATCTAGCATAGGAGGCATTATAACAGTGAGCATTGAAATGCTGAAAGACTTTTAAGAATCGCTGCATAGCGATAGAGGAATAAAGCTAAACGGCCATTCCATAGTGACTAACGCAACATTAAGAGCTGATTTTGTAACTGTTTTTACTTGTAACTTAAATGATAAAAAATATGTTTTAGTTATACTGGTGGATTTACGATGTACATGGTATCTATGTATCATTTCTGCTAAGAATTTAAAACAAGATTACTGACAGTAGATATTTTTTCAACCAAAATAACAGCGTGACTAACGTAACATTTTTTCAACCCTGAAAATTATTGCTCATGTTGTGAGGCACAAATTTCTCAAAGTTAAGCAAGTGTTAAAATTTGAATGATATATTTGAAAAATGTGTTAAGTTGGCTTTTAAAAACATAAAACACATTTATTAAATGTTTAGTCTTAAGTGTCACTTTTACTCAAGATGGAGTGTGACTAACGAAACGTGACTAAAGTAATCATCGAATAACAAGCAGTAAACACACTACAAACTATTTATTATGGCTAATCTCAGTGACAATTACAATACTTTTTCAGTTTTTTTTACTTCATATGCTGTATGATTTTTTTTTAATTTTTTGTTTTCATACTTTTTTCCCTTCTTTATTTTTTTTTCTTCGGCTGAGGTTGACATTTTCATCAGCCTACGTGGAAAAATATGGGACCTTTCAATCCCTCTAGCTTTAAAAATCATGTTTTGGAGTTCCAATCGGGATGAAAAAGTTCATATATAAACAAATATTGTTTTAAGCATTTAAAATATGATAATTTAACTCGATGATATTATATCTGTTCATTAGTAGTTTTACAAAGTTATCGACAAGTATTTAGTACTTTTCACGAGTTTCATCAAGTATAGCTCAAAATCATGAGCACTGAGCAAGTTGAGCTTTAAAATTTATTGCAGTGAATAAAGTGCATAAGTTTATGGTAGTTTTTCACAGAACACCTCCACCAAACACGACCATTGATTTGAACTTGCTCCAACCATGCTCGAAAAATGAAGATCCTATTCTACTCAAACAAAAAGGCCTTGAAACCATAGAAAGGCTTTCATACGAGAACCAAGCTATTGCCTTTACTGATTGTTCTTCAGACAAATCCATCAATGAGGGTGGAGCAGGCACCCTTTTCATTATTCCAAGCTGTGAAAAATTAATCTTAAAATTAACACAGGATTAATTTCCACTAATTTCAACAGCCAACTCGTGGGAATCAAGGAAGCTAAAATTTTTACTTAACTAATTCCCAATCTGTAGATCTACCTGAGGGACTGGTTGTTTTCTCAGACTCTAAATCAGTCCTCGGAGCCATCCGAAATGTAGAGACTAACTTCACCTTCAATATAAACAAATTGCTCAATCGGATGCATAGCATAGGGAAATCTCGTGAACTGCAGTGGATACTCGCACATATAGACATCGAGGGGAATGAGTGTGCAGACGCCCTGGCCAAAGAGCCACGTAGTCTTGGCCAACTTCTTTCCACCATCACACTTGCAGATGCGAATGCTGTACTCAGATGCAGACTATTAAACCAACCCTTAAAGAAACATTTGATAACCGACTTCGACTTCTCTAGAGACATCACAACCACACTCGCCTGATTCAGAACGGAGCATTACAAGGGAATGAAGATACTTCTTACGGGGACAAGGACTTATCCTTACTGCAGGAACTGCCCGAAGACCTAATTGACCACAAGACACATTTTTGAATGCCCAAACATCACTGCAGCTATCTTGAAACTCGGCTTGCTACCAGATCAAAATATGCTGCGGGAAACCCTTTATAGCCCTGAGGCACCGAAGCCAGCGGATGCGGTCCTTAGGACCTTTGACAATATTTAGCACATTCCATGAACACAGCATCATCATCATCATCACCATCATCACCAGTATATGGTAGCTCATGAAATTACTCTGTATTTAAGATAATTGTCAAAATAAGTGTCTCTTTAGACGTTTTACAGAATCAACTGTTAAGATTAACAAAAAAAAGAAGCAAAAAGGAAAAAATATATATGATGAAGGTAAAACATACTCAAAGGATGCGGTGGTCCTAAACAATTTAAAATTCAACGTTTTTTAATTCTTAAATTGCCAAGAAATTTAACAATAAATATAAATTTGCAACTGTATGTTATTTCTTTAAAATGGCAATTATTTATTTGATTTCTATTAAGTGGTAAGTAATTCCTCTGTAATTTTCAGAAAGCCAAAACAAGTACGATTTTCTTGTTAAAAATGTAAAACATTTTGCCCATGTTAAAGTAAGTAAAACAATACACAACCCGTTATGCTTTGAAGATACATTTCTACGGAGTATTTTCCGTGCACTACTTAAAAACATTACATTTTCTTCGTAGAGAAAGCTTCACCTTAAAAAAAAGAAAAAAAAATCGTTAAAGAAATCTTTACAAAGAGAAATGTCAAAATTTCTTACATTTTGACAAAGCACATATGTCCGGGAAAAGCAACTGAAATTATGCAGATGACTTCCAGACAAACACATAACAAAGAAGCGACAAAAACTGCATTTTCCATTTCTTGGCAAAACTCAGCTATTCGATTTAGACGAGTGTCCTATGCGTGCGTTAAATTTAAAGATTCACTGCCATCCATTCATTTTATGTGACTTGAAAGGCCTGTCTCAACAGCCGGATAAAAATCGACAAATCAGACTGCACTTAAAGAGATTAACTCGAAAGATGGAAACAGTATTACTTTATCACTTGCGTGCTACCATCTTCGAAAGAACAAAGCGTAATTTATGGAAGTCTGGAAAGCCAGGCGATCTATTTTAGTTTTCTCTGACACATTTTTACTCAGGTTCAATGCAATTTAGAGGCATTTAATAACATGTTTTAAAGCTTGAAAAAGTTTAGATACAAAACTGTCCTTTCTGGGTGGTATCTTTATTTTCTCCGCATTTTTTTTTATCCGAAGTGATATACATTAATCAACGTACCTGTAGCATAAGAGGTAATACAGTTTTATTTTATGAGGGGGATGCAAATTGTTTCGGAAAAAAAATATTATTTTAATAATAATATTATCTGTACCATTAAAAAAACGGAGGGACGTTACAGGATATCTGGTTTTATGACTAAATATTCTGGCGTCAATTATACACTCTTGGAAATAATAAATTAATAAATGAGTTAAAAGTATATTACAATTTTAATTCTTATGGTTGATATGCATACTTAATTAAACTTCGTGTTTAAATTTGCTTAACGGCATTACTTTCTTCTTTTAAATATATTTGTGTAATATGCATATCGTTAGTAAGTAAAAAACTAATCGCATCATGAGATTAATATACATTAATTATATATGCCCACTATCAACAAGAATATATCAGATTTTCAACTCACTCTCATCGCAACATAGTTTTATTAATTTTGTTTTTAAATATAGAATAAAGAATTGTTCTAAATAATGATAACATCAAAAACCATACAATAAGGGAAATCCCCCCCCCCCCCACTTGAACAGTCCTTTGCTGATATATAAGTTTCGTGGATTAATTATGTCTTCAGGCCTCTAGATGTCCGTAAGCCCTATGCAGTTGGAAATCGCCATTCTTTAGACCAAACTACATGTTTCCAGTCGTTAAACGTCCCATTGCGGCGTTGGTTTGCCCAAGAGAGGTGCAAAACCAAATGTCACTCAGTCAGCAGTAGTATACAAGTAGGCTTGTAGTCTTGTCCTGGAAGTCCAAATCTTTGTTGATTCGTTGGACAGTTTGAGCGTTAGTGTTTGTTGACGCTCCAGCAATAACGTCTCAAGCAATTTAAAGCGACAGAGTTTATCGTCTGTTACTTTTAACGATTCCCGTCAGCTATATTTCGTCAAACCCCAATATCCAAGGCGCATTCATAAAATGACAGGGCAGTGGTGGGGCGGTGGGGGGGAGAGCTATATTCAAACTTCCGAGATTTTGCACATCATCGCTCATTCAGTACTGTAAAATCGCTCAGTTATACAGTAATAAACTGCTAAAATTACTAATTTTACAGTTTATTACAGTGGATTTTATAGTTTGAAACTGGGGCCTCTGCTGCCAGTATTATATTGTTGTTTTTACAGTATAATACAGCCAAATTTTACGGCAATGAACAGTAAAATTTCTAACTTTGAAGTAAGAAAACTAAAATTTCCTTGTTTTAAAATTTATTCTGCATTTCACAGTTTTAAATTTGAACCTCAGCTGCCAGTATTAAACTGTAAAAATAATAGTTCATTTTTGCCGCGCATTGCAGTCGAAACATTGTCTTTTTTTCCGTATGAGACTTTAAGTAGCCAAAAATTGATCTTTGCTAGTAAATCATGTATTATGTACGCTATTTAAGAAGTGCAGTAAACTCCCGATTATCCTCAGTTGGATTTTCCACTGGTCTTTTAAACTTGCGTTTCTTTTTTTAACCCATTTATGCCCAAGTTTTTTTAAACATTTTTTTTCAATTTTTATCTGCTTAAAACTCTTACTTGGAATGGTTTACATACATTTTAGGCTTAAAATAGTTCGCCGTTGCCATATTTATTAAGTTATTTAACGTCCTGTTTATGGGATATTTTGCAGATATGTGAGCAAAATACGACCTTACTTGACTTTACTTTTGCAAAGTAACATTACAGAAGGCATCTGTGATCAATTTTAAGCAAATCATTTTAAAATAGTTTAATTTTATGAAAAATAAGTTCGCAAAAAAAACTTACTTTCTGTGGCTACCCATGCTGGATCGTTGCTTGACTGATTTGTCTGAAAATAGCTGTCAATAAATAAACTCTGATGTCCAAATAGTGGCTCTAACTGTTTTTCTCAAGAAGAAGGACTATTTAACTTGTGAGAAACAGCTTTAGTAAAATGATATACCCATTACAGGTTTTTGTATGCAGTAACTAACAAGCGTCTCGTTTTTAGGGATATGGGCATAAATGGGTTAAAGGCATGATTTAGTGAATTCAGAAAAATACGAGTACATTATTGGTCGTATTTAGCTTTAAAAGCTCGTTTTTTAATTCTATATTATAATTTTAGCTGTAGTTTTAACGTGTGTATTGTGTTATTGACTTTTTTTAGCTATTGCTTATACTAATATCGTTTTCCACCTCTTTTTTGGATTATCCGTGGGATTCGTTTATCCGCGGTTACTGTGCCACCTTATTCCGCAGATAAACGGGAGTTTGCTGTATTACTTAGCATAGTTTTATTTATTACATTAACACTATACAGACTTACAACATTTCTCCAAACTTACAATAATATGCACAAGCGTTTAAAAAATCATATCAATTTCCAAAAGAACAAAACAAGCCCACTAGTGCGCATTTCCCATAAAAGCTCACAAAATAGCCTTTAGTAGAAGTAAATTCTGAGGAAAGTAGTCCCTCGACATTTCCTGATAATAGTAGGAAGGGGATATCCGCTCCCCCTTCATACCACGCACAGCTCCCGCGAGGAATTCTCCAATATGACAGCGATATCCGAACGGCCGGAGTGCTCACTGCCCGTGAGATCGATTTGAGAAAAGAATTCTGTTGGACAAAAGAAGAAGAAGACGAATTGCATACATCCCATTCACCTCGGATGCATATTCACGCCACACAGGGTTAACGTACCTCTTTAGAGAAGTCGATCCCTCTGGATGGCATACAGTGGATTTTTTTTTTTTTTTTTTTTGCTTGTCTTCGATTTGAAGTATTTTATTGGTGGGGTGTCGTTGCAGAATAACGAAGCGAGCATGTTCTCTTGTAGAGTTTTATCAGCGACGTTTAAGAGGGTGAGAAAATTAATGAAATCGAAAGAGGACGGGAAATATTGGAATTTCTGTTCAAAACTCACGAAAAAGTTAACCTTATTGTTACAGTCAAACCTATTAATCTCGAACCTGCCTATCTATGCTGATTTTTTTCCCTGCTTTTACTGATACATTTGATGCTATTTCCCGTGCTTATCTCGAATGAAGTTTCCTGTAAACCTCTTTATCTCGAATTTCGACGACTGATTTATTTATTTATTTATTTATTTATTGAATTTCATCTCCTTTAACGATGGTAGAACTTGGAGACAAATATCATATTTTGCACAGCCATTGAAAGAAAATGTTCGTACTTAAAGGTATGCATTAACTTGCTATCGATATAATAATGAAAATTAGTAAAACGTGTACTCACAACATGTCATAATGTAAAATGTTCAACACTATCTACGGAAAACCTTCTATTAAGTGTTTGACTTTGTTCCAATTGCTTTTCTCCCAACCTCAATCTCGAAACCTCCGTGTCTCGACGTTTGCTTCTGTGCTGTAAAATTCGAAATAGACAGGATTGACTGTATCTGTTAATTAACGTGAAAATGCTGAAAACAATTAAATTTTGTTTGAAAGTAGACGGCTAATGTGCGTGTAGTTTTAAGGAATTAGCTACAAGATGTTTGAAATTTAAATAAATAAGCGAAAAAAAAAAAGACACGCGTTAGGAGAGGATAAAAAATACAACAATGAGGGGGGGAGGGGGGATATGTATGTAATCTCATGCAAAAAAAGTGTTAAATGTATGTCGCTTATGCAATCGTCCACATCAACACTAGCAAGTTTGCCCTCTACGGAACTTTTCTGCCTTAGAGGATTTCAATTCTACCATCATTCCGTAAATTGACGTCCAAGTTCTGACTTTTAGGTATACAAATGCCTCATAAGTTTTTATTAATGAGATTTGGGATTGTATTGGCACGTTATTTGTAAAAAAAATGTTTGAAAATAAATTATCTTATTTTTATTTCTTAAAGTTTTTTTTCAGGGGTTGTCCACAAATTATGCCACGCTTCTTTTCAACATTTTTGACACCCCTCTCCTTTTGTTAGAAATTATCACACTGTACCATTCAACATCCTCTCAGCTTTGGCATATAGTAATAAAAATCTGATGTGTCACACTACCTGTTACCCTTTCATTACCCCTTTTCACAAACTCACAACTCGCTGACCCCCTTTCTCCTCCTCCTCAGTGTCATATTTTTTGCGGAAGACAAATCATGAGTAAAAGTGTTTATTCTTAGATAATAACCAACATAATTTATTTTTAAAACATGTCAACAGTAAAAGAAATGTGAATTGAGAGCAGTTCTTACGCAGTTTAAAATTCTAGTTACTTTTTTGAAATTCATAAACTCTACTCCTATTTTATTGCGTCTAAAATGTGTGTGTGTGTGTCTTAGTCATTAACACTTAAATAGATAACGTTGCATGAATCAATAACAAGAACCTATACCCTAAAAATTGCATGTTATTTCAGTTATACAGATTCAAAACCATACACATCAGCATATTTAGCAAATTTTACTGTTATCACTACTTTTTTCTTGAATTTAGGTCAACATATATCTCAGTCATGTAGGGGCATTCCTCTTTTTTTCCCCCTTTTAGAAAGAAAGAAAAATTGATGAAAATGTAATAGGGTAGTATTAAGTAATGTACTAAACTCATGAGGATGTTTCAGGCTCAAACGTAGTCAATTCAAACAACTGTAGTAGAAGTTGTAGTGGTAGTCAATTCATTAAGGGGTCACAGTACCTCAAAAAAAATACCAATTGACCAACATTTTTTTTATTGTTTATTTCAAAAGTAAAAGTTATTTAAAATACTCGAAAAAAATAGCATTAGTCTGGCTCAATTATTAAAAAAGTTATAAGTGTCTTTATGGCATGCACGCTATGTGTTCTAATAGAAGAACAAAATTTTAAAGCGCTTTTTCTCGGTGACCAGTTTTTAGTCAAAGATACAACTTTAAAGTAATATTTTTTGCACTCAGGATAATATCTTCAACAAAACTGTGCATTGAATAAGCATTTTATAAATTACTAAAATTTTTAGAGGTTTTCAAACCTTTAAAAACAAAATTTTCTAATCTTTTTTTACATAATATATCACAAAAATTTTCAAATCAATATATAAAAAAAATGAATGCACAGATTTTCAGAGGTGATTCTTGTCATCATTTAGCAAAAAGAAATTTTGAAATAAGTGCAAAATCAAAAAAGCCTTAGGGTTTTTAAAAAATTGAAATTTTCTTACATTTTTCAAATTTTCTAAAAATGTGAGCAAAATTTTTAATGTTTAAAAATAGATTATTAATTGTTAAATAAGTGCAGAAACAATTTTTTAAAAGAATTACGCTTTTCGCGTTAATTGAAGAAAATTGTTAGAAAGGTACTGTAACCCCATAAAGTGAAATTACTACTGTAATAGTCAGCTACTCTAAGAATACAGTATTCATCAAAGTAGTAGCAGTCTACTACCAGTAGTTTTCTTTTTCAACCAACGTTAATACGGGGATAATCTATTGAAGGGTACAGGTGTAAATTCATTCAATTAAAAATTTAATTTCAAGAAAAATGCATTAGAGTGTTTTGCTAACGACATATTCTCAAGTTTCGCCAATGGTAAAAAACAAGTTGCTTTTAGCTGACTTTTGTTTTTGCACAAAAAATGATAGATTGTTCGAAAACTATACTTCAGAAAACCACCAAGAAAAACAAAACAACACAAACACATACACGCAATACTTTATTTTTATTTTTCTGCTGAAGATTAACTTTATTAAAAAGGCATATGATCAAAAGAAACTCTGAAATAATGTTTTTTTTTCTTTTCGTTTATTTTCTTTTAACAAATCATATGGCTTTTTACAATCAAAATATATCCGTAAGAGGTTTCTAAAAGAAATTACAAGAATGAAACAAGATGTGTGGAATTACATTTCGCAGCTAAAATTGTCATTTGTAAAATAATAGAAAGGCGAAAATGTTGGTTTAGTCGCCTGTATCTGTTACGAAATGTGGAAGGAAAATACGAAGCAATTAAAACATAATCTTTGTCTAAAGATATCGGTCAGCAGACCTCATTCTCAAGTTTAATTTCTTAATATAATTATGTCTTCTATTTAACCTTGACGAGATCACATTCAAAACTTGAGGCTTTTAATAATATTGATCCATGTGGGAGATTTATTTGTAATGATTTTTGCATTAAAAATAGGCAAAAAAATTCCTTGCTTTTTATTTTTACGTTTCAAGGTTAATTTATTTTCTGTTCAAAAATCGCTGTCTCTTTTTATTTGAACGGAATTAGTTTATGAAAACTGTAGTAATAACTCTGAAACCACTTTTGGCACATAGAATTTAAGAAAGTCGCATGTATGTAAGTTCATTTGCAATTTTTTACGAGAACAGGAAGATAGTTATTAATGAAAGAAAAGAACAGTTTTCTGTATATAAGGATGATTTTCTGTAGAATCAAAGTGAAGAGAATCCAAAACAATTTCTTTTTCATTCAAAAAAAAAAATAAATAATAATAATAATACACTATAGCTGAATGAGGTAGAATTGTTGGTTTAAATGAGTATTGGGGAACATAATTTCGACTTTTATTTTCTTCTTTTGTTTTTCTTTTTTTTATTTTATTTTTTATATATACATGATGGTTGATTTTTTTTTTCGTTTTTAACGAGGTTTAGATTTTTTTTTTAATTGTGGAAATGCTTGGCCGAATATATCTTTTTATTTTGCGTTACTTTGCATCGAATTAAAAACTAATATTAATCTTTAAATATTTTACCTGCTTTATTTTCGAACGTTGAATAAAAATGCGTTGCATTTTTCTTACTTTTAACCATAATGATTGTGTGTTTCAGCCGAAAAGTGCTTTTTGGAAATAATAGTTGACATTTTCTTGCTTCAAACGTAAAAAAAAAGAATAAATAAATAAATAAATAATTCTTTGATTTTGTTTTCCAAAGAGCCAATCCAAAACTTATATTTTTTAATTATATTAGTTAGTACCATTAAGGAATAAAAACCCTGAAAAAAAAAACTTCTGTTGAGTCAATTTTAGAGGCATTTGAAGAGAAAAAATGTTGTTCGAAGAAATTTTCTTTATATAAAGAATATTTTAACAACAGAAAATATATTTAAAATCGAATCAAATAAGTTAAACTAATATTTTTTATTACTTAATCAAAGCGGCAGAGACCTCTAAATACTTTTGCGATCAACAAAAAAAATCAACGTTTTGACGTACTTTCTCATGGCTGCGATGCGATCGTCGTACTGATACGAATTTTTGAGGAATATAAGAATATTAAAGGCTTAATATCTTCCAATTTATATACCCACTCACATATAATACCCACAGCTCCCGCAAAAGAATTCCCTATATTACTGAGAAATGTGAAAGAGCAGGCAGTATGAACGTGATGAGATCGATGAGAAGAATTTTGGTGGACAAAAGAAGGGAAGACGAATGGTATGCTTCTCATCCATCTTAGCTGCACGGTAATCTTCTCGCAACATTGACCAAACGCACCTCACTTTTTTTTCTACAAAATACGCTGTAAAAATATAGTCATACAGGACTAATAGCAATATAAAAGAGGTCTTTTAAAAAGTTATGGGCAGCGTTTTCTCTGAATGGAGCTCACAAAATCTAAAACTTTACAAAATGCGTCAAAGAAACTCCTCAAATGTCATTAGTAATTTTAAATGTTTTTTACGAGTCTGAAAAACTTTCTTGGGTATAAGAATATTAAACGATAAAAATCTTCCAAGTTATATTATCAGCCTAGAAAATAAATGCGATCCCTACATATTCACTTATACCCACAGCTCCCGCAAAAGAATTCCCTATATTACTGAGAAATGTGAAAGAGCAGCCTGTGTGAACGTGATGAGATCGATTTTGGGCGAAGAATTTTGGTGGACAAAAGAAAGGAAGACGAATGGCATGCTTCTCATCCATCTTAGCCGCACGGTAATCTTCTCGCAACATTGACCAAACGCACCTCATTTTTTTTTCTTCTACAAAATTTCAGCTTGAAGTTAAATGGTGCAATTTTTAAGTATTTTTGGGAATATTTATTCAAACGGAACGCAAAAATAGAAATGCTTTCTTGGCAATAGCTTTTACTAAGTTTGAGTGCAGAAGTACTCAGTATCAGCGAACAGTAAAATTTTCATTAGTATTCGTATTTTACAGGTTTACAGGAATTGAAAACTAAATTTTAATAGATTAGAATAGCTTTTACAAATAATATTAATAATAATAATACACAAACTACAAATTATGTTAAATAAGTAACCAACAAGTAAAATATTTCTTTTTTTTCTGTACTCCAAAATTTTAAGTTAATATTTCTTGAAAATCTGGCAATCTCACAAATTATTAAACAAACAAAATAAACGAAAGATTATTTTTTGTCAATTTCTCTTACAACTTCTCTAGAGAACGTATATAAAGAACGCACCTTTTAGCTGCACTTGAACTAACGTTTTGAAAAACATTTTAATAAGAGCTGTTGCAAATGAAAAATTGATTAAATCTTCAAGATTTAAGGTAAATTGGGTTATGGCGTAGTATTGGGGGTTGGTTCACCCACAAGTACTAATAAAAACAGCTAGACACTCATGTAGAATAAAGGAGCATTTACATTGAGAGTATACATACATTGGTTTTGGTTTACCGTGTATTTAAGGGGTGTTTAATAGTTCTGTGTTACTTTTATCGCTCTGAGGAATACCCGAAATAGTGTTAAATGCCTTTGGTTAAGACGCTTTATTTTGGTTTCAGAAAGATGGCGTAGCTTTTCGACGCGCCCTACAGAAAACAATGATCCTACTCAAAACATAGACCTAGGACACTACACCGTTTAAAAAATGAGATTCGATGAAATACATTGTACGCTGCAGTTTGCTCAAAAACATCTTGTAGGCCATCTTCCTACTATGGCAATTTGATTGCGGCAGCTTCCCTAAAGGTAAGAAGGCCGAAACGTAAGAGCTTTGTAATCACAAACTGTCGTTGGTAAAAAACTGTTTTTCAAAGCAAAACCTACACTGGCGGAAAAAAAATCCCAACACCAAGAAAAAATTACTGTAGAGTAATGAAATTTGGGTAATGCAATTGTCTAGTTAACATGTTTAAATGATTAAATGTACAAGATCACTGGCTAATTTAAGCTCCAGAAAATGCTGTGCAAATGTGAAATTATGTTAATTTAATAGAGGGTGTAACCTCCAGAATTTTGAAGGCAAGCCTGCAAGCGTGCATGCATTATGTCATACAGATGCCGAATGTCACTTTGTGGTATGGAGTGCCATGCTTGTTGTACTTGTTGTGTCAATACTAGGACCGTCATTGCTGACTGTGGATGATGATCGAGGTGCCATCCCCATACGTTATCAATTGGAGACAGACCTGGTGATTTTGCAGGTCATGGTAACATGTCAGCACTCTGTAGAGCACATTGCGTTACAGCAGCAATGTGAGGGTGAGCGTTATCCTGTTGGAAAACGTCCCCTTGAATGCTACTTATGAAGGGCTGTACTACTGGTTAAATTAACAGACTGACGACAAATTTTCAGTCAGTGAGTTTGGGATAACTACAAGAATGCCCCTGCTGTCGTAGGAAATTGCTCCAGAGACCTTAACTCCAGGTGTGAGTCCCGTGTGCCTAGGCTGTAGACCGCTTGGATGCAGGCGGTCCCCTGGCCTCCTTCTGACCAATATACAGCCACCACTGGCACTAATTCAGAATCTGTTTTCATCAAAAATTACAACAGATCTCCACTCCGACCTCCAGTGA